>PVIR01018806.1:11388-32975 GCA_004026965.1 Petromus typicus | reverse complement strand
ACTAGAGCAAGGATCCATTTTTCTCTCCTTTCCCACAGTGACTGATTCAGAGATTTACCCAATATACATTAGTGACGATTGTTTTGGGAAATTTTGCAATAAAGAAAAATATCACATTTAATGTGAATCAGAAATAAATAGATACCCAGCTTCTGGAGACTACTCACACGAAGAATACTAGTTTGAAATTAAAACCAACTTAGATAAAGGATGACTGAGAGATGCAAATAAAATATATATTGATAATACGTTGATAATATACTGATAATGTGTTAATAATATGCAAGTAGCTATTATATGAATATTTAAAACTATACATTTTTCAGTTGTTTTAGTTTTCTTAATCTATTTTGATTTATGTTACTTATATAACTGACATATGGACTTATGTAGTGCCACTTTTACACGTTTATAAAGCAAACTTTTATTTTTAAACTAAGAATTAAAATACACGTACAATGCAAAGAGACTACAGGAAGGTATAGTGCACAAATTTAAACAGAAAGTTGATATTAGTACAGAAATTTTCAAAAGGGGCTACACAATTTATCTGCAGTGTACATTGCTTGTAATAGCCTTCTCTTATGAGACAATGACTAAGAATTCAGTCCATTAACAAAAAGACACATGCAGAAAGATTTCTGTAGATGTATGTTTTCTTTAAGTAAAATGTGCCTTGTCCTCTAAAGGGGCTATGCTATTTCAGGTAACTTTACACAAAAATAATCCTATGCCAATTTACAATTTAATTTCACTTTAAGGGATTAAATAGAAAATTTTAATGTTGTAGGGTTTTGGTCTAGCATGTTTGTCTAGGTGATTTTGTGTTTGTGACATTTGGAAAGTGCAAACCACAGAACTGAGTGTTTTAATAACTCTTGAAATAAATAACCTGGTATGAAATCATAAGAAGTGTCAAAGTGAGCATTTTTAGTATGAGTCCTAATAGGGAAGAAAAACATTCTCTTATTTTTTCCTATTAAGGTAAAATTTATAAACAGTATCACTTATTTTTGAAATAAGGTGTGCACTTTGCGATATTCATGTAACACAAGTTAGGAATGAACATAGAAATAAATATGCAGCTTCCATCACCCCAGAATAAATTGTCTTAAAAGATTCTAGCCATTTAAGCTCTGTGGAGAGTATTTATCTGACATTTTATGATCACAGACTGTTTGGTTTTCTTAAGCAACATTTAAATGAAAATATAATGTGTACTCTTTTGAGTCTAATTTCATTTTCTTGCTTACACAATTAATTAAGAATTACATTGTGAAGCTTTATGGTCAGCATATATTTAATCTTATGTGGAAATGCCCAGGTGATTTCCAGTGTAGCTGTGCCATTTTGTACTTCCACTAGCAATCTATGAGGCTTTGAGCATCTCTTCATTGTCACTAGCACTTGATGCTCTGTCTATATACATGTGTGTCTAGCTTCTTTTGTTATGTTTCTTTGCTTCATTTAGCTGTTCTAATAACTATGATACACTCTCTCACATTTTGAATTTGCATTTCCCCAGGGACATGATGTTGAACATTTTCATCTGAGATTAGATGGGAATTTGCTTTTTTTGTTTTGTTTTTAGGATTTTTGAGGCAGTCTCTCATTTTGTGGTTCAGGCTGGCCCTGAGCTCAGCCTCCAACTCACATCAGAGCAATCTTCCTGCCTCTGTCTCCCAAGTGCTAAGATTACAGGCATGAGCCACCATGCCTGGCACTGTATGTGTGGTACTGATTGCTGCTGGGTGTGAGTCTCCACGCTGATTATGGTATGTGGTTACAGGGGGATCAAACCTGGGTTCTTGTGCTTGCAAGACAGGCGCCAGAACCACTGAGCTAACTCCCCAGCCCTGTTTTTATATTTCAATTCTCAATTGCTTTTGGAAAATGTTGTGTATAGAACAAAAATCAAATTTTTATATTGATTTTATATCTTACATCATTGATAAATCCCCTTATTTACTCTACTAGCTTTCATAAAATTCCTAAAACATTTTAAGGGATTATAAATAAAGTGTGACTTCCTTCCTCCTACTCTGAAAGAATTTTTTTGTACCTACTGCTCTGATTGGACATTCTAACAGTAAGTTGAATAAGAATGTTGATAGCTGTTATTTTTCCTTAATCTCAAATGCAGAAAATTTTATCATCAAGTATTATGTTGGAGCTATTGTTTTATAAATTATTTTATACTTCACATTTCCATCTATTCTTGATTTGCTGAGAAGTTTTATCATTCACATATGTTAGTCTTCAAAACCTTTTCTTTCTTTTACTAATTTGATATGATAGAATGTCAATTGTTTTTCATATGCAAAATTTATTCTATCTCCTTTATACTGGAAAATTATGACTAGTACATTAATTCAATCAGAATTGTCACTTTATATATTGATTTTCTCAACTATCAAACATTTTGCAAAAATATTTTGAATTTATCCTGCCAGGTCATTGGGCTTCAATTTTCTTATAAGATCAGTTTTTAAAATTAAGTTAATGACAGACCTTGCAGTGAGAAAGGAAACACTATTCTACTTTCTGAAATGATTATTGTAAATTGGTGCTATGTGTTCCTAAATGACTGACAAAACTCACTGGGCCTAAAATTTTCTCTTCTAGGCAGTTTGAATTATGAACTCAGCTTCTGTAACAGATGGAAGACGAAGGTTAAGGATGTCCTTCACCACCAGAGCATTTTTTGTCATGTAGGAGGCCCTGATTTCCATCTTCAGTGCTGAAAAAAAAGAATAAAAACAAAAACCTCCCCGAAATTCTATTTAAGCTTACCATTTTTTCTTGACTTGGTTTGTATAATTTATACTTTTTCAAAGCATTTTTGCATTCCATGTAAGTAATCAAATTTATTAGTTTCTACTTTTTTATAAAATTCCCTTTTCTTGAACTAATTAACAGATATTTATTGATTATTTTAGAAAGCAGCTACTAATAAATGTTTTCTATCTTGTTTTTATTTGTTTCATTTACTTCTGTTCATATTTATATCTAAAATTCAGTTAAATAGTTTTTACTTATATTCTGTTTACATTTCATTAATTGCTGCTTATATTTTCCTCCATCTGCTTACTTTGCATGTAGGTTATTATTTTTTTTGTGTGTCCCTAGTTTCTTAAACTGAAAGTTTGAGTCACTTATTTTGCTAGTGTACTTTACATTACTGTAACAGATACCCAATGTAATCAGTTGTGAAGAGGAAAGATTGACTTTGCTCACAGGAAGTTTTAGTCTATGAATGATTGGACCTATTCTTTGTGCCTGTGGTGAAGTATCCGGCTGGAGTGCATGGCAGAGAAGCCGACTCACCTGTGGCTCAAGAAAATGAGAAAGCAATACAGATCGGTATGCCACAAATTCCTTTGCATAATATTTCTCAACAGCCTAAAACTCTATCTTAGGTTTCCCTCTTAAAATTTCTATTGCCTTCCAGTAGAAAAAAGATGAAGACCAAAGTGTAACACCCTGGCATTGTGGAAACAAACATCCCAAATCTAAATGTCTCTTTACAGTTTTTTTTTTTCTTTCCTGAAATGATCATGTAATATAATATAATTCTCTGCAAGCAGGGCTCATATCTATACTTCAAATTTTGGTTTCTGGACATTTTTCTTTTTATTGAGTTGAAATTATTTTGTTAGTTTCCTCTTGCTCTTTTTGACTATGAGGTTTTTTTCATAATATTTTTTAAAGTTTCTAAATATTTGATATTTTTCAAATATCTTTCAGTTAATTTAAATATGAAAAGAATTTTGTTTATATAGCATATGTTGTATGAATTCAACACTTTTAAACATTTTCTTTGATGTTTTTATAATTAGCATATCTTTGTCACTTGCTTTATGGATCTTTTGATAAATTCTATATTTTCTCTTTTAAAATTGATTCTATTGGTACATTTTATATACACATTTTGATCAAAGTCGATATTGAGAGTTTATCCCAGTACCTGACAAGACTTATTGCTCATTTTTACCCATTTTCCACACCTTCTACACACATAAGCTTTGTTTCCTTTTTTTGTAATCATCAAATGTTCTTTCCCTTCTTTACTTACCTTATACTTCCTTTTCCCTTTCAATATTTTCTTACTATTTCACAATACTTATCATATATTTTGAACTCATTTATACCTTCAGTTCCTCATACCAGAGAAAAGATATGATATTTACACATCTGTGTCCTACTTATTTCACTTATGAGTATGTCCTCACAGCATGTCCATTTGAGTATGATTTCCATTTTACTGGATTTATTGATATCACCATCTCAGAGTTCAGATGAATGAGTTTCAGTTTACTTCATTTCACTTTTCCCTGAATTCCTCTGTGGTGATGATCTTTGTATCTGGGTTTTTAAATTTTTCCTCACTTCAATTCCTTTGTTATTGCTTATACTGGTTAAATTTCTTACCTGTTTTCTGAGCAATATTTGTTGCAAGTTTCTCTCTTCTTAGTATTTGATACTCTTAGGAGAAGACTAATTTCTGGGTGTCCTTCTTTGATCTGTAATGGTCTTTAAGTAATCTCAGTTCACTGGCTGTGGTCAACAAGATTCTTTCACTCTTCCAGTGAGTGTTTTTTGAATGTGATGGACTGGGCAGAAGAACTCATTGAGGGCCTCTGTCTAAGTTCCAGTACCACTGTTGCATTTATTCACAGTTCTTGGAGAAGGAAGGGATGATTCTGTAGGCTCTGACCAATGCAACAGCCATGTCCAGTTCAGTTTATAAGGAAGTAGAGATTCAAAGACTTCATGCTTATGACTCAGGCTATTTTAGCAGACTTCTAGTCTATTTCCCCAGGCACTTGGCACAGTCCATCATTCAGAAAAGTGCAGAACTAGGTAGCAGACACAATGGCATAAGCAAACTTTCCTACCAGCACCCCCCCCACCATAAAGCCCCACTTTTCCCTGCTTTGCTGGTCTATTTCCCCGGGCCTCTGGGATAGTCCAACATTCAGGGAAGTGTGGGACCTGGCAGAGGACAAAATGGCACTGGTGAACCTTGCACCAGCACCCCTAAATCTAATTAATCAAATCTCGAGTTGATAGCCATTTGGGTTGTTTCCAAGATTTAGCTATCACAAACTGAGCTGCTATAAACATGGGTACACATATGTCTCTGTGATATGAATTTTTTAATTCTTTTGTGTATATTCCTATCAGGGGAATAGCAGGATCAAATGGGATCTCGAATCCTAGCTTTCAGAGAAATTTCCACACTGATCTCCATAGTGGTTGCACCAGTCTACATCCTCACCAGCAATGGAGAAGAGTTGGAGTTCCTTTCTCCCGACAGCCTCACTAGCATTTGTTGTTGGTTGTTTTTATGATTCCAGCCATTCTTTGTGGAGTAAGATGGAATCCCTGTGTGGTTTTAATCTTCATCTTTCCAATGACCATCAATATTGAACATTTCCTCATATTCTTCTTAGCTGATTTTACTTCTTTCTCTGAGGAATGTCTCTTCATTTGATGCCAATTTTGAGTTGAATCTTTAAATGAGGTAGGGATTTTTAAGCTCTCTATATATTTCAGATAGTAGCCTTTTGTCTGAGAAACAACTGATAACAATTTTTTCCTATATTGTCAGTATATTATTTTCGGACTGCTGGTGGTTTCTCTTGCTTTGCAGAAACTTCTTAACAAGGTAAGATTCCAGTTGTTGATTTCTTTTGCTAGTTCCTGTGCTGCTGAGTTTTATTTATTAATTTTTTTCATATTGTCTTTGCTTAAACGAATGTCGTCAAGACCTCTATCCAGCCAATTTGGCAGCAGATTTAGAAGTTCTGTTTTAATATTTAGGCTCTTATTCACTTTGACTTTCTTTAGTACACAGTGAAACACACGGATCTAGCTTAATCTTTGGCATGCTGAAACCCATTTTTTCAAGGAAGATTTTCTAAATAGGCTATCTTTTTCCACTGAGGATATTTGCCTTTTTGGTTGAAGATACTACGGCTTCATATCTCGGGGGCTGTTTCTGGATTATTTAATCTGTTCCACTCATCCTCAGATCTACTACTTTGCCAGTACCATGCAGTTTTTATCACAGTGGCTTTGTAATATAGTTTCAAATTGGGGATTGTGATACCTTCTTTTTTTTTAATTTTTTAATCTTTATTGGTACATTACATATACACATCATGATTGTACTCCATAATGAGGATTTGTACCAGTATAAGACACAACTCAATTCTCATTTTTTCCCATAGCCCTACCCACCCTACTGCCCCCCCATATACATAAAATTTGTTTCTTTACTTTTTTGTTACAATCTCAACATTTTCCCCCTTCTTCCTATTTTACATTGAGCACTTTCTATTTCACAATATATAACATACAATTCTAGGACTTATTTACATCTTTATTTTCTCATACCAGAGAAAAGATGTGATATGTACCTATCTGTGCCCTATTTATTTCATTTATGAGAATATCCTCAAAGTATGTCCATTTAAGTAGAAATGATTCAAACTTATCATTTTTTATGCCAGAGTAATACTCCATTCTGTAGAAGAACCACACCTTTTTTATCCAGTCTCCAGCTGATGGACACTTGGGTTGTTTCCAAGATGTAGCAATCACAAATTGGGCTGCTATAAACATGGGTGCACATATGTCACTGTGAAATGAGTCTTTTAATTCTTTTGTGTATATACCTAGCAGGGTGATGGCTAGGTCAAATGCTACCTCCAATCCTAGCTTTTTGAGGAATCTCCAAACTGATCTCCACAGGGGTTGTACGAGTCAACAGTCCCACCAACAGTGGAGAAGAGTTCCTTCTTCTCCGAAGCCTCGTCAACATTTGCCGTTGGCTGATTCTGAAATGGCAGCCATTCTATGTGGGGTGAGATGAAATGTCAATGTTGTTTTCATCTGCATCTCTCGAATGACTAATGATGTTGAGCATTTCTTCATATGCTTCTTAGCTGCTCTTACTTCTTCCTCTGAAAAATATCTGTTCATTTCAGATGCCCATTTTTTAATTGGGTCATTCAATTTAGGTGGGCTAATGTTTTTTAGCTCTTTATATATTCCAGATAGTAGCCCTTTATCTGAGGAACAACTGGTAAAGATATTTTCCCACATTGTTGGTTGCCTACTTGCACTGTTGGTGGTTTCCTTTGCTGTGCAGAAGCTTTTTAAAAGAATGAGGTCCCATTTGTTGATTTCCTCAGCCAATTCCTGTGCTATAGAAGTTGTGTTCATGAAGTCTTTCCCTAAGCCAATGTCTTTGAGAGTTTTACCTAACCTGTTTTGCAGTAGGTTTAGAGTGTCTGTTTTAATATTTAGGTCTCTTATCCACTTTGATTTTAGCTTGGTACACGGTGAAAGAGTTAGATCCAGTTTTAGTCTTTGGCAACTTAAAGCCCAGTTTTTCCAGCATCATTTGTTAAAGAGGCTATCTTTCCTCCACTGAGGATTTTTGGCTCCTTTGTCAAAGATGAGGTGTTTCAGTGTATCTGGAGTAGTTTCTGGATCTTCTAGTCTACTCCATTGATCCTCTTGTCTGTTACTTTGCCAGTACCATGCAGTTTTTATCACAGTGGCTTTATAGTATAGTTTCAGGTTTGGAATTGTGATACCCCCCACCATGTCCCTGTTGCTTAGAATTGCTTTGGCTATTCTAGGTCTTTTGTGGTTCCAGATGAAAGTTTGAATTTTTTTCTCTAGATCTGTGAAATATGCTGTTGGGATTTAAATCGGCATGGTGTTGAATGTGTAGAGTAGTTTTGGGAGTATAGCCATTTTGACAATATTGGTTCTTCCTACCCAGGAGCAAGGTATGTCTTTCCATTTTTTGATATCATCTTCTATCTCCTTTTTCAGAGTACTATAGTTTTCAGAGTAGAGGTCTTTCACCTCCTTTGTTAGATTGACTCCTAGGTATTTTATTTTTTGGTGTGATATTGTGAAAGGGACTGACTATCCAATTTCTATCTCAGTGGGTCTACTGTTTGTGTATATGAAGGCTATTGATTTTTGAACATTGACCTTGGAACCAGCTACGCGGCTAAAATTGGCGATTAGGTCCAGCAGTTTTTTAATTGAGTTTTTAGGATCCTCTAGATAGAGTATCATGTCGTCAGCAAATAATGACAATTTAACTTCTTCTTTTCCAATCTTTATTGCTTTTATTTCTTTCTCTTGCCTAATTGCTGTGGCTAATATTTCCAGAAGTGGTGAGAGAGGACACCCTTGTCTTGTTCCTGATCTTAGTGTGAAAGGTTTCAATTTTTGACCATTTAGTATGATACTGGCTGAAAGTTTCTTTTACATAGCTTTTATTAGTTTGAGATACAGACCATCTATTCCAATCTTCTATAGAGTTTTGAACATAAATGGGTGTCGTATTTTGTCAAACACTTCTTCTGCATCAGTTGAGATGACCATATGATTTTTGTCCTTAAGCCTGTTAATATAGTGCATAACATTGATTGATTCACATATGTTGAGCCATTCTTGCATCCCTGGGGTGAATCCAACTTGGTAAGGGTATATAATCTTTTTGATAATTCTCTGTATTCTGTTTTCCAGGATCTTATTGAGGATTTTTGCATCAATATTCATTAGAGATATTGGCCTGTAGTTCTCTTCTTTGGTTGGGTCTTTCTCTGCTGTTGGAATCAGGGTAATGGTTGCTTCCAGGAATGAGTTTAGGAATACTGCTTCCTTTTCAGTTTCATTGAAGAGTTTCAGAAGTAGAGGCACTAAATCTTCTTTAAAAGTTTTATAGAATTCAGCAGTAAAACTGTCAGGTCCAGGGCTTTTCTTTGTTGGCAAGTTTTTAATTACATTTTCTTTCTTTCCTTTTTTTTTTTTTTTTTTTTTTTTTTTTTTTTTTTTTTTTTTTTTTTTTTTTTTTTTTTTTTTTAGGCTTTTTGAGAAAGGGTCTCTCTTTGTGGTTCAGGCTGGCCCTGAGCTCAGCCTCAAACTCAC
Organism: Petromus typicus; assembly: GCA_004026965.1. NCBI lineage: Eukaryota > Metazoa > Chordata > Mammalia > Rodentia > Petromuridae > Petromus > Petromus typicus. The sequence goes on along the minus strand of PVIR01018806.1, from coordinate 24,011 downwards.
ATCACAGCAATCCTCCTGCCTCTGCCTCCCGAGGGCTGCAATTACAGGCATGAGCCACCATGCCCATCACTGTGGTATGTGGTACTCCTTGCTGCTGGGCGTAAGTTTCCTCACCCAGTATTGTATGCGGTTACCAGGGAATTGAACCCAGGCCCTTGTGCTTGCAAGACAGGTCCCAGAACCACTGAGCTAACTCCCCAGCCCTTTAATTACATTTTCAATTTCACAGATTGTTATTGGGGCATTTAACATTTCTGTATCTTCTTTATTCAGCTGTGGGAGTTCATATGTGTCTAGAAATCTATCAATTTCTTTTACATTTTCCATTTTATTGAAGTATAAATTTTCAAAGTAGGTGTTTATTATCTTCTGGTCTTCCTCTGGGTCGGTAGTAATTTCTCTGTTCTCATTCCTAATAGCATAGATATGAACCTTTTCCTTCCTTTGTTTAATGAGGTTGGCTAAGAGTCTATCAATTTTGTTTATCCTCTCAAAGAACCAACTTTTTGGATTCATTGATTTTTTGAACTATTCTCTTGGTTTCTATTGCATTAATTTCTGCCCTGATCCTTATAATTTCTTGCCTAGTGCAAGCTTTGGGTTTGTTTTGCTCTTCTCTTTCTAGTCGCTTGAGGTTCAGCATTAAGTTGTTTATTTGAGCTTGCTCCGTTTTCTGGATGTAGGCTTTCACTGCTATGAATTTTCCTCACAGGACTGCTTTCATTGTGTCCCATAAATTTCTATATGTTGTACTGGGGTTATCATTTAGTTGTAAGAACTGCTCAGTTTCTTCTCTAATTTCTTCTGTGACCCATTGTTTGGTCAGCAGTGTGTTGTTCAGTTTCCATGTGTTTGTGAAGATCCTGGGCTTTCCTTTGCTATTCAGCTCCAATTTCAGGGCACTATGGTCTGACAGTATACAAGGGATAGCTTCAATCCCTTTATATTTACTTAAACCTGTTCTATGAATGAACACATGGTCTATTTTGGAGAATGATCCATGAGCAACTGAAAAGAATGTATATTCTGACTTTGTGGGGTGAAATACTCTGTAGGCATCTATTAAGTCCATTTGCTAAAGAGTCTGGTTGAGCTCAAGGATTTCCTTAGTGACTTTTTGTCCAGTTGATCTGTCTCTTTGTGACAGTGGGGTATTGAGGTCCCCTACTATTATTGTGTTGGAGTTTATCTGGTTTTTCAAGTCCGTTAATATTTGTTTTATATAGTTGGGTGCATTAGAATTTGGAGTACAGATATTTAAGATTGTGATTTCTGTCTCTTGGATTTTTCCCTGGACTAAAAGATAGTGTCCATCTTTATCTCTCTTTATCAGTTTTGGCTTGAAGTCTATTTTGTCTGCAAATAAAATCGCCACTCCTGCTTTCTTGCTGTTTCCTGTCGCATGGAGTATTGTTTTCCATCCCTTTACTTTTAGTCCATGGGTTTCCTTCTGAATTAGGTGTGTTTCTTGTATGCAGCACATTGTAGGATCTTGTTTTTTGATCCACTCTGCCAGTCTGTATCTCTTAATTGGCGTGTTGAATCCATTGACATTAATCGTTATGACTAATATAGGTAAACTGAGTGCTGCCATGTTTTCCTGTTCTTAGCTATGTTATTCTACTTCTGTCCTTTCTCCATCGGTTTCTTGTTTGGTCCCATGGGTTGACTTGGTTAGGTCTCATGGATTTGTAACTTTCCTTATTTTTCTCCAAGATATTCTTTAAAATGTTTTGGAGCACAGGTTTCGTATTTGTGAAATTTGTCAGGTGTTCTTTGTCATGAAAGTATCTTATTTCCATCAATTTTGAAGGATTGTTTTGCAGGATACATGAGTCTGGGTTGGAAGTTGTTTTCCTTTAGGGCTTGGAAGACTTCACTCCAGGCTCTTCTTGAACTGAGTGTTTTAGTTGAGAAGTCCGCTGTGATCCTGATGGGCTTCCCTTGGAATGTAACTGTTTTCTTTTCTCTGGCTGCTTTCAGTATTTCATTCTTTTTTTGCATATCTAGGACTTCTATGATGATATGCCTAGGTGTAGATTTTTTCACGTCACAGGCATGTGGCATTCTGTATGCTTCATATATTTTATGTCCAATTCTTTAACTTTTTCTATAAAGTTTTCTGCCATTATCTCTGTGAATAGCTTTTTGATGTCTTTAGCATTGTCTCCTGCTTCTTCAGTGACTCCAATCAATCTTATGTTATTCTTCTTTGAATCATCTGGGAGCTGTTGGATTGACTTTTCATTATCATTTGCTTTTTTCCATATATTATGCCTTTCCAGTTCATTTGTTGAGATCCTGTGTTTTAGGTCTGAAATTCAGTCTTCTGCCAAATTCATTCTATTGCGCAAGCTTTCATTTTCTTTCTTAATTTCCTGGGCTTCTGCTTGTAGGTGTCTACAAGGTTTCATTGCTTTTTCTATCTTGGATTCTATCAACTCCATGATTTCCTCTTTAGCTTTATTAATCATCATGTTGACAGTGTCCAATATCTCTGCTTTCATCTCAGAGATCAGTTCTGATTTCCATTTTACTAGATCTGCTTTGGTTACCATTTCCAAGGGCACTGGAGACTTGGCTTTAAACTTCTCTATTTCCCTTCCCCCTGTGTTACCTGGAGGTGAGGATCTTTGTATCTGTGACTTTGAGGGTTTACTCATCTCTGACCTGCCCTGTTTTCTGGCACTGTTTGTTGCAAGTCACTTTCCTCCTATTAGTTAGGAACCTTAAAATAGCAGTGTTTCCTGGGTTGTTCTTTGCAGTCTGTATTGGGACCTAAAGAAAAACCCCTAGTTCTGGCATACCATATGAGGCACTCAATCAATACAGTCAGAACACCTTCCCCTGTCTGCTTTAGAGGCAGGAAGACTGTGGCTCCTGAACTGCTACAATGGTGCTGCCTGAGGTTCCAATGGGCCTGCCTGCTCACCAGTACAGAGTCTCTAGGCTCACTTGTGCAGTCGGCCTGACGGCCAATAGGCTGTAGGCCCTGTGCAGCTGCAATGGTAGGGGCTGTTGTTCTAACAGGCCCACCTACTCACCAATACAAGCTGACTGGATGTGCTTCTGCAGTTGCTGTGGAGAAAGTCCAACTCTCACCTGCTAATCTCAGTCCCTGGGTGCTCTTCTGGCATAGGCCTGGAAGCCAGCAAGCTCCAACCCCGCCGCAGATTTAGTGACTCAAACTCCGTGCCGCAGTCGCCATTTCTGAGCTGCCCACTACTAAATTCAGTCCCTGGGCACTCTTCCAGCATGGGCCTGGAGGCCAGTAAGCTCTAAGCACAGATTTGGTGACGCAGAGTCGGTGCCACAGTCGCCATTTCCCGAGCCTCCCGCTGCTAAACTCAGTCCCTGGGTACTCTTCTGGCGTGGGCCTGGAGGCCAGTAAGCTCTAACCCCGGTGCAGATTCAGTGGCACATTCACCACTTCCCGAGCTGCCCGCTGCTGAACTCAGTCCCTGGGCACTCTTTCTGCGTGGGCCCGGAGGCCAGTAAGCTTCAACCGCAGCTCAGATTCGGTGGCACAGTCGCCGTTTCCCGAGCCTCCCGCTGCTAACCCCAGTCCCTGGGCGCTCTTCTGGTGTAGGGCTGGAGGCCAGTAAGCTCCAACCCCGGCACAGATTTGGTGATGCAGACTCGGTGCCGCAGTCGCCGTTTCCCTAGCCGCCCACTGCTAACCTCAGTCCCTGGGTGCTCTTCCAGCATGGACCTGGAGGCCAGTAAGTTCCAACCCCGGCACAGATTGGGGATTGTGATGCCTTCTGTCATGTCCTTGTTACCTAAAATCACTTTTGCTATTCTAAGTATCTTTTACTTCCAGATGAATTTTTGATTGTTTTCTCTAGATGTGTGAAATATGCTGTTGGAATTTCAATTGGGATTGCACTGAATCTATATAGTAATTGTGAGTATATAGTCATTTTGACAGTATTCATTCTTCCTATCCAGAAATAAGGGATGTCTTTTAATTTTCTGATATCCACTTCAAACTCTTTTCTCAGAGTGCTGTAGAGAACGAGTAGAGGTCTTTCACACCCTTTGATAGATTGATTCCTAGATTTTTCATTTTTTGGTTGCTATTGTGAAAGGGACTGACTCCCCAATTTCTCTCTCAGTGAGTCTGTTGTTTGTGTATACAAAGGCTATTGATTTTTGACCATTAACCTCATATCCAGCTATGCTGCTAAATTTGACAATTAAGTCTAGAATTTTTTAGGTTAAGTTTTTAGGATTCTCAATATACAGTATCATGTCCTAAGCAAATAGTGACAGGTTAACTTCTTCCTTTTCTATCTTTATTCCTTTTGCCTCTTTCTCCTGTCTAATTTCTGTGGCTAATATTTCCAGCACTATATTGAACAAGAATGGTTATAGTGGACATGCTTGTCTTCTTCTTGATTTTAGTGTGAAAGGTTTCTGGTTTTGGCCATTTAGTATGATGTTGGTTGTTGGTTTCTCACGAACAGCTTTTATTAGGTTGAGATACAATCCATCTATTCCAATTTTCTGTAGGGTTTTGTTCATGAATTGGTGTTAGATTTTGTTGAAAACTTTTTCTGCATGTTTTGAGATCATCATGTTTTTTTATCCTGGAGACTGTAAATACAGTGTATTAAATTTATCGATTTACATATATTGAACCATCTTTTCATCCATAGGATGAACCTAGTTTGTTCAGGGTGTACAATTTTCTTGAGCATTCTCTGTATTCTGTTTGTCAGTATCTTATTGAGGATTTATGCCTCAGTGTTCATTAGGGAGATTAGCCTATAGTTTTCTTTTTTGATTGCCTCTTTCTCTGCTTTTGGAATCAGAATAATAGTTACTTCCCTTTTACAAATTTGGAAGTAGTCCTTCCCTTTCAATTTTATTAAAGATTTTGAAAAGTAGTGACGTTAACTCTTTTTTGAAAATTTTGTAGATTTCAGCTGTTCTTGTTTGCTTTAAAAGAATATCATTTAAATATCAATTTGATAGCTGATAGTGTTACTCAGCTTATCTTCATTTTTGTAGTTGAATGCATCTTCTTAACTTTGTTACACTTGTAAAACCTGTTTAATTAAACTACATTATCAGATTAAACAGCTTGGCATATGATATATTCTTTTATAGACCTAAAAACTTGCCTGACTACCTTTTCTGGAAAGAACATCATTTTTCCTTTAGAACTTCTTAATTAAAATATATTCTATTAATCTGCATATTCATAGCCTACACTTGTTTTGCCTAAAGCTCTTTCTGATCTGATAGCATATGTTTTTCTCAGCATGGAAGTTGTCACAGTGTGCTAGTTACCCATGAGAAACTGGGAAATATAAAAATAAAAATACCACAGTATTTAAGACAAATTCATGTGGGAAATAGGTTTCCTACATATGTTTTTGTGGCTTGCAGAGTATTCTCCATAGATAGCATATTAGTCACCCTTCTGTAATTGAGGAAAAACATTTGACATCTGAAGAGAGATTTAGTTATCTCAGGTTCAATGGGAAGGATCAATTCAATTTCAGGAGGAGGATCTGTTGACTTCAAAGCAGACAGCATGGTGGAAGAGACTGACAGGAAAGTTGCTCTGCTCATGACATCTGGGAAGGAGGGAGAGAAGGGAAGAGCCACAGAAGCAAATTCATCCCTATAAGTGGCGCTCGCAGTGACCTACCTCTTTCAGCCAGGCCCCACCTCCTAACAGCACAATCACTTTTAAACTGAAAAATGAGTTACTCTATTCCCTATAGAGCCTTCATGATATGATTATTTCCCAAAAGCCCCACCTCTGAGCATAGGCCATTTGGGAATGTTTTAAAGCTAATCCATAACAGAAAGTATTTCCAATTCCAGGTATCATGTTTTTTTGACATATGATCCTTCTATATTGGCTATATAAATTTTCAGAGTTAATAACACATATGCTCATTTGACTTGCTTAAAAGATATTAGTATATAATGCCATATTTTACTGGGCAGGAGTCAGAAGGTATCTAGTCACCATAATGTTTTCTTACTTCATCACCAGGTTTTCAAGTTACATAGGATCAATCTTGAGTTGTAATGTTGAATAGTAGGCATGAGATTTGATATTGAGAAAAACACAAGCATGTAATTTCATTTTATTGTTTTGAATTCTGAGTGTTAACGTAGCCTGTAAAATGACGATCAAAATACATGTCATATTAATGTATTTTTTTATTTAGAGTTCATCAGGATTTCTGTTGTTTCTTTACATGACACAGTCATTGTGAAAATGTTACTTAGTGCTGTTGTCTATGTTATGGCATTTTAGTTTAATAATAGTGAAGCATTAGCTGATAAAATATAAAATATTCACAGTGATTTGAGAGCCATTCATAAGGCAGAACAGAGCTGAGCTTTGCTAGTGACTCTCTGTTCCTCCATTACTATTCATTTGAATTAAGATTAGCAATATGAAGACCCACGGGACTGTCCATTTTAGAATAGGCACTTACCATTGTTGTCTCAATTCTGTCTTCATGTATTTTGTAAGCTTTTAACTCATGTTTAAATGTTGATAATTTTATTTCTTATATTTATTTATTTTAATTCACTTTTAAAAGTTTACAATTTTATTTATAGATGAACAAGCAAATAGATCTGTTGCATATGTGAAAGGGACCAAAACATGGAAGGAGGAGAGAGAAAAGAAAAGGAAGGCAAGGGAAGGAGATGCACAAAGTGTTCAGATGTCTTATATATGATTATCGACTTCCCATATAAGTATAACCCAGTGTACTGTGAATATGTACTAGGAAAAATATAAAAAAGTGAAAAGAAGAATTAACCTCTCTAATATTAAAATATTTCTATTTAACTTTTATAATTTTCCTTTCTCTGAGATGAACTTTAAATGTCTGGACAGCTATTCCAATTATCACCGGCATGGCAAATCTCTTTTTGTCTTTTTACTGTTATTTTTGCTTAATATTTAATGTGGATTTCTTATTGATCACACGTGATTGGAATTTTTTCTTGGTTTGTTAGTTTCAAGATAAGGTCACTTATGTTAACTAGCAGGATACAACAGTTATTTAAATCCATAATCTTTCTCTGGTTTCTATATCATCATATACTCTTTTTAACAGTTAGTTGTGATAATCACTTCCTCTTAAATTATTCTAAAGTGATAATATTAAAAGTAAAATTATTTTTGGAAGTGAACAAAGTTACAATAAAGAAAATTAAGGACTAATTCTGCATAGCAGCTTCTACTTTTCATTTGAAAAGAGATCATTTAGGTGAAATACACATGAAGTTTTTCCTAACAGGTGGACTCACCAATTCCTTTAATTTTAGTGAAAAAAAATATTCATCAAATTTAAAAATTTCAAGTTAGTTTTAAATATTGATGAGTTCCTAGTTTCAGTCACAAGGAAAAATATTGGTAATAAAATAATGGGATTAACAGTTTAATTTGTTCACACATTGTAATAGGTCGCTTATTCTAGTGTAACCAGAAGCAAGATTTTAGACTTCTAAATTTTTTTTAATTTTGCTGATAAACTTTATTAGCTGAGGTTCTACTCTATAATCTACACTTTTCCTTGTTTCTCGCATCTTTTTTTCCATGAATTATCAAGTCTCTAAATTAATTAATAGTTGTATTGTTTAGTTGGTGGAAATTATATCCTAAAATTTCTCCTGTCACTGTTGACTGAGAATCTGGGCAACCAGTGGTGTCCTACAAGGTGAGAACAGTACAGCAGAGAGCAGTCAGGTCAATGTTCATCCCCAAGAGGCTCAGAACTACCAGAATCCAAATATGGAAGCCACTGAGGTAATGATTTTTATGTTCATTGAACTAAAGTGAATGCCTTGGTGTGAAGATCAGAACATCAGCTATGTTGTCATGGTGGATAAAGACCCTGATTTAACCATGTCCACTTAATATCATAAAATTAGAGAGGGTGCCAAACAGATGGATTGAGTAAGCCCTTCATACTGATACAATCCGTGTAATGTTGCCCAATTAAAATGCAATTATCTGAGGCCAGTATGTAAATTCTTTTATTAGCAGATAGGTGATGATAAGAAGTTAGGTGCTGTTTCCATGGTTACAATTTCTGATGCAGTAGACATTGTACATAGTTTCAAAAGCACAGCAGGCTTTTACATAGTTTCAAAAAGCACATATCAGAACGGCTCCAGGTTCAATGAGGAGGATAATAATGGCCAATCCAGAAAAATGTCTATATTCAAACATATTCTCCAGGACATGATAAATAGAACAGCCAGGTTGCAATGAGATTTTCAAAATATTTGAGGGCCAGGTAAGATAACATGCATAACATGTATAACAGCATGATCACATCATGCTTTGTCCACAATTACAAGGGCCACCAGGCCTCTACCCAGGTCCTGAAAGTTAGGCTGAGAAGCACATAGCCATGCTTGCCATGGTCTAGACCTGGGGACAGCTCTGCACAATGAGAGCCAATCATGGCTCTGAAAGTCACAGCATTTTGATCATGTTTTTTTTTTTTTTTTCTCTCATTTCCTAGCTTATATGCATTTTTAATACATTTTGTACCTCTCCCGTATGATTATCCTTTTCTAGCTAAGTATTCCTAGTGAGTCAGGATTATCTAAAAATAAAGTAAACAGTAATATTCAGAGATTTGTTTTAAGAAATTGAATCATAGGTTAAAAAGGCTTGCAAATCTGTATTCTGAACACTTGAATGAGAGTCCATGTTGTGATCTTGAGTTTGAAATACATAGACTAGATTGGCAGGTTGAAAATCAAAAGCACAATTTGGTTTCAGACTGAAGGCAAAATTCTTTGGTAAATCTCAGGCTCACCAAATCATCAAAGATAAGCTCCTATACTAAAACATCAATTTATCGTGTGGGTTAATTACTTCTATAAATACTTAGATGACAATATCAGCCATGGCATTAGATTAAGGAACTGGGTTTCAAAGGTCTCATGAGTTTCCACATAAACTTTAACCATTACAGATTTTTTTTGTTTGTTTTGTTTCGATTTGTTTTAGTGATGACTCCAGGGTTTCAACCTACATATTAAGCACTGGGATTTGGGGAATAAATTTAATTATTTTAATCTATTGTAAGAACATAACAATAGTTCTTCTAATTTTATCCTCTTCCCAAATGCATATCTTTAGTGCCTAAGACCCCATGTGATGGTATAAACACCAGGGAGATGACATCCTACTCTCTGTTTTGTGAGCAGTAGGTGAGACTGTCACAGCACCCATAGAGTGTAATAGCAAGTAACAGATGATTAACTTTAGGCTCCTAGTTTCTAGAACTGTGAAAAATAAATTTTTGTTATTTAAACCACCCAGATTCTGGTTCTTTGTTATGCCAGTCTCTATGGACTAAAATGGAGAGTTTCTGTTCTTCATTCCTTTTGTTATGGTAATATCACTACACATTTAATTTCTAAATGTGTTAAAAACCCAAAATATATATATATATTTTTTGAGACAGAGTCTCATACTGTAATTCAAGCTGGATTTGAACTCACTCTGCAGCCCAGCGTGGCCAAGACTCAGGGCAATACTCCTATCCCAGCCTCCAGACAGCTGGAATTACACAAGTACACCATCACTGGCAGCCAAAACACATCTGTTATTTTTTGTCTATTTGTTTCAAATGGCTGATTTTTACTCATAAATTATCTCTTTTGTTTTCCCTTTTGTAGGACTTATAAATGAATCCAAGGCTTTATGCATACTAGGCAAGTGTTCTGCCATTAAAACTATGACCCCAATCGGCCCCAATCCCTATGACTTAATTGAAATTTTAAAACATAAATGTTTACCTGCATAATTTTGCATTTATGAATCTCTATTTCTTTATTTGTCCATATACATTCTAGTGTCATTTTTCTTTGTTTGAAAAACCTCTTTTATTATTTGATGAGGTTTTAGGTTTACTTTGCTCTGCTTTTTTAATGTCTTAGTGTCTAAGATTAAAGATTGGGACTCTTCTTCCTAATACACATATTTATTGCCATTAGTTTACCCTTATCTACCACTTTATTTACACTCCACATATTGTATAGGACAGTTTATTAATAGTGAAAAGAAAGAGTTAACAAATCTTTAAAGGAGGGAAAGTTTAATATAGCTCATGGTTTCAAAGAATTCAGTCCATAGTTAGTGGGCTCTAAGGGAAAACATCACAGAGGAAGGAAACAGTGAGACAAGAGCCCTTAGTTCATGGCAGAGTACTGCAACATTGCCAGAGAGGAGTAGTGAAGGGCTGTACACTGATCCCTACTGCCATGCACATGTAACCCACAGAGACACACTCAGAAGTGTGTCCCTCCAACCTCCGATGAAAATCCAAGGCTAATCAAGTTTACACTCTACCCTAATCACTGTGAGTAATATTTTCATTAGCATTCTACTGAAAAGCCTTTCTACTTTTCTGTAAAATCCCATCTTAAGCCTAGGAATCATGTAGTATTTTGTTATTTAATACACAAATACACATCAATTTTACTGTTATTTCTTACCTTTTGATTTCTAGTTTTATTTTTGGTCTTAGTTTTAGACTGCTTAGTATATACGTGATGGATTGGCTTCAAAGAAGAAATAACATATTAGAAGGGAAGAGTGAGGGAAAACTGATCATCCCTTGATAGCAGGAAAAAAAGAACCACAGTGACTGATTTCCCACAAGAAGCCAGCTCCTACAAGTTCAGTAGATATTAACGTATTAATGGACTTATGTACTGATAAGTCTGGTGTAGCTACTGTATGATCCAGTATCCTTTCCATGTCCAACCTATAAAGACATAAGTCATTGTGTGGACATTTTAGATACAAATCACAACTATCTGCCCTTGGTCATCAAAAGGCTCACATCCACCTCATTTTTGAAGATGCATTTAGTCCATCTCCATGAAACATTACAGTTAAACCAGTTCCAGCACTGTTTAAAAGTCCAAACCCAATGTCTTCCCTATAACTCAATGAAAGCTTTTAGCTTTGAGCTCTGGTAAAATTTAAAGAGAAAGCTAAAAAGTTCCAACATACAAAGAGACAGGATAAATATTCTTTTTAAACATAATTAACAAAATTGTTTCCAATCAAAGAATTCAATCAAAGCAAGACCGAATCCAACAGAGTAGCCTTTAAGTTCCATAGCTTTATGTGTGGCCCCAGGGTCATGTGCTTGTGAGATTGAGTGCAAGAGTCTGGGCAGTCTTGTCTTTGCACCTTTATTGGTTGAAGCCCACATGGTCTCTCACTTGGCCTATCTCTGCTGTCTTTGTGGTTCCTCAGCTGAATCTGCATGTTCTAGGCATCTGCAGCTTTCTAGGGTCCATACGAAACCTGATGTTTTACTCTCCCAAGCTCACATTTTACTCTCTTATGGGTTTCAGACAGTGATTTCAAGTCTGTTACATCATACACACTCTATGATGTCCCACAGGTTCTTCTGAGATCTGAATAGAAGGCTCCATAGCCCTACAACTCAGTCTTCCTGAAATACTTGTACCACATGAATAATACCAACTCTGCCACCAGCTTGTTTAGTCATCAGGACCCTGAACCTCGGCTGTGGCAGCCTCTGAGAGTCTGGAGGACAGAGTTAGGTGTACTCTTTCCTAGAAGGCCTAGACTTAACAGAAAACCCTGGAGTCTCTTCTCAGGCAGTCTTCCACCTACTACTTCTTTATGCCTACAATATGTTGGAACTAAGATATGCCCAAGACATCTTTTTCATCACTCCAGTTCTATCCATCTTGCTCACTGCAGATCTTGCTAAAAGAAATCAGAGCTACCCATGCTGGAGCCTGTATATCAGCTGCCTTGAAATTTCCTTTGCTACACTACTTAGTCCTCCACCTCTAATTTCAATTTGTCTCACAGTCTTAGGTCATGGACAAAATGTAAGCAAATTATTCACCAAAACAAAACAAGCATAGCTTTCATTGTAGTTTCCAATAAAGCTCTTTTCCCACCTCAGGAGCCTGTCATGTCCCTGCTCTTATCAGCAGTATCATCCTGAGTCCTGATCAGAATGATGCATCCAATTTTGCTGGAAGCATGCAAAATGTTCTTCAGCTTGCTTTTCCAAAATTTGCCAAACTCTTACAGTCTAGATCCAAGGTTTTTGAACTACTTGCTCTTCTTCAAACTTCTTCTTAAACTTTACAAAAATCTTTCAAACAGCCTTATCTGTCAGAGGAAGTAGTAGGTTTAGGTAGAATAAGAGGCTTGATTTGGATTCTGAATATAGTTCAGTGGCACCACATCTGCCTGGTCTTGAGTTCTGCAAGGTCCTGAATTCCATCTCTCACACCACACACACACACACACACACACACACACACACACACACACACACACACAGACTTGACCTGATTTTATAAAGTTGGAGATTTTTTCTGCTTTGACACTTAATTACTGGAATTCAAAATAAATCCTTTGTATAGTTATTCCTATAAAACTTGTCTTTATAAATTGAGTTAAATGGATAAAATAGGGGTCCTTTAGTATAACATTGAATTTTCCAACCTTGCCCACACTATAGTTATCTTTTCTATTTCCTAAGCTTGATCCCAGTGGTTTTTTTTTTTTTTTTTTTTTTTTTTTTTTTTTTTTTTTTTTTTTTTTTTTTTTTTTT
>PVIR01018806.1:0-11288 GCA_004026965.1 Petromus typicus | reverse complement strand
GAAAATGCATTTGCACAATTATGCATTTCTCTTAAAGATAAACATTAAATATTCAGTGCACAATTATAATCTCCTAAGCTACTATCAGCTATTGAGTAAATCCACCTTTGTATTCTATTTTTGAACCCTAACCTTATTTACTAAATGACCAGAAATATACAATTCAAATTTGAAATGCATGTTTTCTATTTTTTAAAAAATGACACAATTTATTAAGTGATTATACAGAAAATTGTGGTTGTATTTTTCATCACAGTTCTGTTTTTAAAGAAAATTGTCTAAAATATTTAGATACTCCTTAAGTATTATCTTTGAAGATGCTTGTTATTGGCTTACATATAAAAGTTAAAACTATAACACTAATGCAAAATGTTATTGGATTTTGAGTACTGATGAATTTGATCAGATTCTAGATAGCATCTTTATATAAGTCTGCATGATGCTATTCTTCTTTTCTGGAAGAGGGTGTTCTTTGTACTTATTTTTCATATAAAACATAGCTATATGTGTGTATTTCTCTTATCATTTGATCACATTTCTCACTCTCACTTTCTCTTCTCTTTCTCTCTACCATCCCTGTCTATCTCTCTCCTTATTAATTTCACAGGTGTTATATAATCCATATACTCTTTGGATAGGGCTTCAGTATTTTTCTTCTGTTTGCAGGGACATGTCTTTTCAAAACCTATCTGCTGTCACATACTTGTCTCCTGTCAGTCAATTGGGTGAAGTTCCTTCAACTTCTTGTAGTACATTAATATTCTTCTGAACAAAGTAATATTGGCAGTGGAGAGATGCATATATTGGGTAAAGAAAATTGTATGGGCTATTTGGAGGAATTCTGAAGACATCTCCTCAGATTTTCTAATATTTACTTTGTTGATGCTACTTCTGCTAAAATATATAACTGCTAATATCTGTATCTTGTTGACCTGTACACTGAACACAAAATTGCAATTATGTTTGGGTTTTATAGTGTGCTGTGTATCTGAAGGACTGATAATTTAATTTAGTTTTGTATTTTAGAATTTTTTAATATGTAAATCACCTATCACCCAAGAAAACAAGACATAGCTGTATTACTTAAGTAATAGCAAATGCATTAATACAATATAGCAACAACAAAGTTTAAAAATGTCTTAGGTTGTCTATTTGTCTCATATAATTATAAAATTTTAAGTTACATTTATGTAATAGTTGAATATTTTCCTGCAAATGCAACATATAGTGTGAAATTTTTAAGCTGTGTCCTTCCTGTATTTAAGGAGCAGACATTTATTTGATTCACATTCATGGAGCATGAACAGGTGCAGGCCATTTGCTGAATTCTACTTGCTGAGGTGCTGCCTGCCAGAACCACAGCCAAACACATTATCTTACTCAAATCCTCTATATTTGATGAGCATTCAAGAGGCACTATGTTAGAAGCAATGTCAAGAATGGCCCAATTTAAAAAATATTACATAGATATTTGGCTAGGTGGTGCACATTTTAGAATCCAGCTGGATTTCACGTCTTGGCTACATGCCAAATCAACTCTGTCAGCATCACTCCTAAAAAAAGAGCGGTGAACTAGTGCTCAGAAAAGTAAGAATGACAGCATTTTTACTGTCCACTTTCTAGCACTCCTGTAGCACTATTTATTTATAAAATTTGTTCATTTATTTTTACAATATGGGACTGTGAATATGTGACTACAGTTACATATTGAAATAAATTATTCCTGGAGAGTGAAAGTGTCTTACAAAGGAAAGACTGAAAACTAGGTAAAAGAATGAAATGATCTTAAATAAATTAAAAGTTCTTACTAAAGGCTTGATTTTAATGTATACGAAGAGAGTTTTTGATGAGGGATGTTAAAACGCCACTTTCCAAAGAATACTAACTCTGAACGGTGTTCACTTGACAGATGTGACAAAGAAGGTAACTTAGTGTTGTTACCCAGTGATTGAGAAGGAATATTTCACACAATGCTTTAACTCTTTCCTTATCACTTTCTATCATCCACCACTCTTGCTGTATGATTTTTCTTTAGAATACTCTAGAGGACTTCTTGTTCAGATTTCAAAGGGTCTTTCACAAATAGTATCAATTTTCCTACTCAGAGAACAATGGTGCCAGCGATTTAGCTCAGTGGTTCTGGTGCCTGTCTTGCAAGGTCGAAGGCCTGGGTTCGATCCTATGGTAACTACATACCATACATGCAGCAATCAGTACCATATACCACAGTGCTGGGCATGGTGGCTCACTCCTGTAATCTCAGCATTCAGGCGGCAGAGGAAGGAGGATTGCTCTGATGTGAGTTTGAGTCTGAGCTCAGGGTCAGTCTGAACTACAAAGTGAGACTCTGTCTCAAAAAAAAAAAAAGAATAATAACATTAGAACTGAAGTATTGCCTTTGTCATTGACAGTGAGCCAATCACTGTATATTTTTAGGTTTGTTCAAGGGCCAACTACTGTATCTGCTTGCCTTGATCTGATAAGTCAAATCATCACACAGCCAGAACTCCTAGAACCACAGAATGAGAGTCTATGCAGCAGACAGTTTGATCTCTGGAGAAAAGAAAGCAGGGGTGGACCAACTGCGCCTGGGTAGCTGTCTCAGTTTTGCTCACCAAACTAATCATTCTCATTTTCCCAATGAAAAAGAGAAGTGAAGAGCATTCTGAAAAATTTCTTCTTGATGGAATCCCAGAGCAGGGAAACAAAATATTAGTAGTGATAATTACATTGCATTGTCATGGAATCATATACTTTGAATGGTTAATCTTTATGTAAAGTATATTTTTCAATTACAATAATAAATAAGTCTGCGTGTACACATGCACATCTGCACACATGTACACACACACGATAATTACTTTCTCTTAATAAACGGCTTTTATAATGGGCAAGTCCAGAGTTTTGCTTCAAGGTAAACAAAACTACGTCCACACACTGTACTTGCAACAGGCAGTTGTCTCCCCCCAAAACAGATGATACAAGTGGAGGAAGGAAGTCTAGTAATTGTAGGAAATATGTCTCCATGAAAATGAACAGAACAAGAAATGCAATCTTTTGTTCTTCACAGCATCTATCTACTACTTAATAGAAATAGTTCAGGATCACTGCTTTCCTATAAAGTAGTATTCTTTATTGGCCAATCTAGAAGATAGTGATTTCACTTTTATAAAAATCTTCCTTCTTCCCCGAGTTCCCTGTCACAATGTAAATGGGCTCTTTCTCCATAAACACTGCTACTCTAGATCCCTTTCTTCCATGGTTAAGTTGGTAGCTTTAAGATTAAACACCCATAGGTAGGGACTGATTCTTTGAATCCTTTTCCATGCACACTTCACAAGAATTTGACAGTCTTCTGTAATATTTGCCTTGTTAGTTTCCTCATCTCTGAGATGTGATACCTGACACCCACAACCTAGGATCGCAGAGATTTATTTTGGCTGATAGTTTTAAAAGGACTCAGCTCGTATAGAGAAAGGGTCTGGGATGGAAAAGCTGCTCATGTCAGAGAGAGAAGGAAGGAGTCTGAAAGGCAATTTTTCAAGTCACTCCCTCAGGAACCTGTGTGTTCTGCTCAGGCCTCACTTCTCAGAAGGATATTCAGCTATGAATGCAATAGTAGAATGATCCACTAGTGAATACACTGTCTCATAATCCAGGCATCTTCAAAAATCCCCAGCTCTGCACAACTGAATCTTTTGGAGATATTTTACATATCTAAAAAATAACATTCTCTCTCTGGCTCCAAAAGACTCATTTCATATTCTTTGCTTTTTGTTTGTTTGTTTGTTTGGTTTTTTTTTTTTTTTTTTTTTTTTAGGTCTCTTGAGGAAGGGTCTCTCTATGCAGTCCAGGCTGTCCTTGAACTCATGACAACCTTCCTGCCTCAACCTTTGGAGTGCTGAGATTAGAGATGTGAGCCAACCTGTTAATTTCTTTATGCAAAATGCATTTACTCTGAGTCAGCAAAGTTTTAGTAAGTCCAACACTGTATAAATCCCAAGTTCAAAGTCTTCAGATCCTCGAGGTAAAGCTGTGACTTCCTATAACTTTTTTAAAAAATGAAATATCTTCAATGCACAAAGGTATGAGGTAAATCTTTATATCCCAAAAGAGAGGAACAGAAGGCTAGAAAAAAATCAGACCAAACCCCAGTAGGACATACATTATCTACAGCTACAGGTTCTCCACCTGGTGCATTCCGTAGTAAGATGTTAACTCCATAGTGTTCGGATGGCCTCGTCCTAAAACATTACTATTTTCAACCTTCATAGAATCTTCCTTGGGTTAGTTTTGCTCACTGCCTTGGTCACTGTGGCTTTCACTTGATGTTTCATTTTCCTGGCACCTCAAAGTATTGGGGTTTTCACTAAATTTTCACCCTTACTCCTACAGCTTCACACAGTGACTCTTAAAGGCATCCTGGCTGGACTCCAAGGCCTCTCCTTGACATCAGGTGGAAGCTTCCCTCAACCTTCAACTCCTGCACTTTGCATGCCTAGACAACCATCCCAGAGAAACAATTTCATTTTCTAGGAACACCCTTTTCCACATAATATCCTGAGGCTATTTTCTCAAAATAATGATTTTTCAAGACAGTTTACCTTCACCTTTTTATATCTTTGAGACAGTGTAGTGTGGAGGTCTTGATGATTCCCAATATGCCCTTAAGGCATCTTTCCTATTTTTCTGTTACAAAATATTTGGCTTATCTTCCTCTGCTAATATTTTCAGCAACTGCACTCTCCAAGACCTCAATTTTGTAGACATTTCCTTTCTGATAAAATCATATATATATATATATATATATATATATATATATATATATATACACACACACATATATACATATTTATATATACATATATATATACATATGTATTTGTATATATACATATAGAGAATATATGTGTATATATACATATATGTATACACATATATATACATATATATATGTGTGTATGTATGTATATGTATGTGTGTGTATATATATATATATATATATGGTTTCCTTCTTATGTTCCTGTGCTTTATGTAGGCCTGGCTAATAGCCATGAGCAGTCCTCATGCCACAGCCTCAATGCTGGATGGTCTTTTAATTCTCTCTCAGGATTAATTAAGCACCACCCATAATCTAAAGTCTCCTGCAAAGTGTTAGGACATGGGCATAATGTAGACAAATTTTCTATCAGAGCATAACATAAATGGGCTTGAGTCCAACTGACAGTGAAGTTCTTATTCCCAACTGAAGCCTCCTGAGCCTACTGTTTATTTTGTGTCTTTCTCCAGCACTCTGATCTACTGAGTTCCAACCAGATTCTGCTATCAAACTGTGTTTACAATGTCTGAAATTTATCTAGCCAGCATCTCCAATTATTTCTAAACTCCTCTAACCAACCAGTTCTAAAGGACTCTAAACCACAGGGTCAGGTACAGTGATGGCAATGAACCCCTTTTGATACCAAAATATGTCTTAGTTCTTTCCTTCTGACTGCTGAGATTCAGTACCTGACATACAACACTCAACAGAGTAGAGATTTATTTTGATAAGTGGTTTTAGAGGATTTGTTCCATTGTTGGATGACTACAGGGAAGGAAGTGTATGGCAGAAGTGTCTGGTAGAGAAAAGCAGCTTATATTTAAGTGGACAGAAATGTAGAGAGAAGGAAGGAATCTGGGATGTCACTATTTCCTTCTAGGTCACATCACTAGAGATCCACAGTATCTAAAAGACCCCACCTTTTAACAGCTTAGTTAGCCATAAATATATTTGTGGATCAGTGTACCAATCTTTATACCATCACCACAATCCAATGACCATGCTTCTAATTACATTCTAAATCTAAAACATAATGCTTATCAGTCATGTTAATAATTATGAGCAATATCTTGACTATCTGAACATGATGATTTTTCACTCCTGACATTTAGTTTAATGGACTCTACCTTAAATCTCTATAATAAGCCTACCCTTCACACTGAACAATAGTATTTTTTTTTCAAACTCATTTATTTCCTAACTTTCTAAGGCCACTACCTTCAGCTTCAGGGTAGAAAATTTGGCTTCATAAGTTCAGAAAAGTCTATATGCGTTGATTTTGTCATTTGGAATAGTATCTTTGTAAAGGTTATATTTTCTTTTTTTCAGTTTTACTGGAAGTGGATCACACAGCCTTTGGACTGAGCTACACTTTTAGCCCTTTTTATTTTTTATTTTGAGAAAGTGTCTTACCAAACATATCCCACAGTGAGAAAACACTTTCAATATCCATACCACAACTTCTCAGAGCACCAGTATCATAGGTATATACTCTCATCCTGGTAAAATCTACATGTATTGATTTTCTCCTTTCTTATCAACCGTATTTCTGTTTATTTCACAGTATTTTGCTAAAAGCTACATAAGGAAGCCAACACAAAATAGTTAAAATTTTTCATATTACTTTTCTCTAGTTGTATGCATCTTGGATATGTGTTCTCTTATAGTAGAAATAAAGCAGAAGTAGCATGGGATGGAAATTGGCAAAGATTATTGATTAAATAGTGAGCAAAATCTGCTGCATCTAGGGATCAATAAATGTTTGTTGAATTATTGTGTTTGAGTTCATAATTGCTCCTAATAGCTCTTATTAAAAAATCTGTTACTCTACAAATCTTTCTTGACATTTTTGTCTCACTGGTGATTGATAGACTTAAAATGCATTTTCTCCAAGTTACTGAAGGTGGAGTCAATACTAAATTCCAAGCAGGGTTATTTTCTTCTAAAATAGATGACCTAAAGTAAACTAGGTCTCTTGCTGTTTCCTCTCATGGGATTTTCTTCATGTGTCCACACACAGAGGCACATATGGAGACATCCACATGAGATAAAAAGGGATGGACAAGGAAAGGAAAAAAATATTCTAGTATTTTTTTTACTTCCTTACATAGTTCTGTTTTTTGAGGCATCTGCCCCTGTGACTTAATTTAATTATATTTACCTCTCTTTTCTGTGCAGTCTTGGGGATTAAACTCAGGACCTTTACATCCCCAGATCACTTTGCTTTTGTGGAGTTACCAAGTTGCCCAGCTGGGCAAGAACTTGTAATGCTCTTTCATGACTTCTCACTTTCCCAGCACTTTAGTCATGTACCACTGCAGACAGTTATAGGGGCTGTTTTATCAGCCCTCTTCTTGAAGACAGTCACATTGGAAGATTTAGGTTTCAGTATATGAATTTTTTAATGATACAATTCATCTTATAAATTTCTGCCTTCTGCCTCCCAAAGTTTATGTCCTCACATGCAAAATGCATTCTCCCATCTCAACAGTCTCATGTGTCATAGCCTATCAATTCCAACTGTACAGTTTCATTCAGCTGTCATGTAAACTGGATCTGAGTGAGACAAACACAAGTCAGAATGAAGAAAAATTCTCTATGTATAAACCTGTGCACCAGACAGAACATTGCTTCCAGAAATGTAATGGGGCGTGTCTACCAGAAAAGCTAAAGTAAGAAATAAGGTAGGTATGATGGATTTCAAGCAAGAGAAAAACATAGGAAAACAAATTTTACTTGACCTGATGTATCTCTCTCTTTAACAGTGTTCTGTTCTTTAACAGACGTATTTCTCTCTTTAATCATATTCTGTTCAAGCAATGGCATCACTTCTGCTGCCCAAGACATCTGCAATGTCCTTTTGTTACTGACTCCTTGCTCATGCTTAAGACCAGTGGATTGGACTTGCCCTCAGGTACTACTTGCCAACATCTTGACAAAATAGAAACAAATAAATAAGCAAACAAAAAAGCTTTATGGTCTCCCCTGCATTGAGAGCTGCACATCAGAATCTTGAAATCTACTTCATGTTATTCTTCTGTTTTCTTGAAGGATAATGCTGGATAACTTTATTTTCCTATCATTCAATATCAGAATCTTGGGGTTTACTCTGTTATTTTTCCTGACCCTTTTTCTAATTTAATCCTATTTCTATTCCTAGATTTACCTGAGATGACTGATTAAAGCTACAAATAATCTCTTCATGGAATTACTGTCTTATTGCCTTTGGTGTTCTCTTTTTTTTTTTTTTTTTCATTTTGTAGGGTATAAAGTTAACACAATTATTTTCTAAATCTTCAAGATCTGGTTGCTCAGTCTGAATATTTCCTTTAACTTAAATTCTATTGCTTTTGTTCTATAAGCAGTTTCAAGAAACCAGGTTGCAACATCAACACTCTGCTTGAAAAATCTCTATGAATAACAAAGATTGTCAAAGATGAGTTCTATTTAAAAACAACAGAGCACATTTTGTCAAGTAGATTTTTGTGCTGCTATAAGAATACTCACCTCTTCTCCAATTTCAAATGATATATATTTTTATTTCTACCAAAGACTTAGCCCCAAAATCTTTAAGACTTACATTTCTACCAGTATTCTGTCTGTGTGAGGATATATGCATTTTCTGTGATGACAAAAACTTTCTTTGTAGCTCTACTCTTTTCTTAGGAACACTCACCAGAATTCGAATTCACATCAACTGTTCTACTAACAGTCCCTTAGAGGCAGTTCAAGATTCTTCCAGAAAGTATCTTAAAATTCTTTGAGATTCCACTCATTACCTATCTAGCTTCAAATAACTTCCAAATTTCTAGATACTTGTTACAGCAGTGTCATTCCAAGTCTGTACTTTCCTAATAGAAGAGCTATAATGAAAATATGCAGATTAAATGTCTTAAAGAACAACTATTCATCTTTTCCTGATTGAGGAGCCTAAAATATAAAGTCAAGTTGTTGAGATTGCTGGCTAATAGCGTTTCCTCTTTGTTTGCTTTTCCTGGCTTGTAGACAACCACTTTTCTTCATGTCCTTACATAACTTTTCTGCTATAAATATCTGTGGAGAGAGAGAAAAAGGGAAAGAGAGAGAGAGAAGAGAGAAAGAAGGAGGGAGAGTGACAGAGGAAGAGAGTGTGAAGAGAGAGAGGGGGAAGAGGGGAGAGATGGAGGGAGAGATGAAGGGAAGGAGGGAGAGAGATCAGTCTCTTGTAAGGATATCAACCCAGCCAGATTAAGGCTCCACCATTTTGATGTCACTTAACTTTAATGACCTCCTTAAAAGCCCTGACTCCACTAAGTCACATTAAATATAAGCTTTCTAAATTCAAATTTTGAGAGGAGGATCATAATTTCATCCACGTTAATATTCTTAAAGCAAAACTCTAGTAATAGCTATTCCTTTCAAAATATCAATCTCTTTTATTACAAAAAGGACATTGACACATACACCACACAGGCATGTTTTCTAATATTTGTTAAAGAGGAAAGTTGTAGAAGCAAAGAAGTTCAATGGGCTAAACAAAATTAATATAGCATGTACTTTTTTAGTGGGCTAGAAATATATAACTGCATCATTGTTTTATTTGAAAATGTGTATTGAGATATCAGGTATACAATACACTAAATTTGCAGACTAGTTAATTTTCAAGAAGCCTTATTAAGAAATAGCAATATATAAGAAATTTGGAAGGAAAGTAAAGATTTTTCAATATTATAAACAGGGAGCATTCTGGGGAAAATTATTAAGCTTGATCATGTGGAGTGAAGGTCTCATTAATTTTGTGGAGGGTGACAGCTTTTGATTCAAGTATTTTTCCTCTAGGTTTAGAGTACAGGCAGTCTCAGGACTCAGGAAATTGCTCACTATGTACATTGGGAACTCAAAGCTGTAGAACCTTACCATTCTCAAGGCAAATTTACCTGAATGAGAAAATTCTGATGTATAATCAAGTTTTTAAAAATATATTTGTTTTGAAAAATGAATTAGTTGCAATATAATAGACACACTGAGCAAAATTATGAGCATAGTACAAATTTTGTATTTGCTTACCTATGATTTCTTATAAGAAATATTAAATTTAGAGTTGGAAAACTTTATCTCATTCCTTTTTAATATGACTTAATAAGCACAAATGTATCCATTTTAGTTCATCCTCTTCTTAAGTATTGTAACTGTGCCACGAGTCACACAATGTACAAAACATTCACTGCACAATCTTTTGTGAAAAAAATGTGATCATCTCCAATATAAGAATGTAGGAAAAAAATGTAACCAAATGAAGTTGCATGTAAATATAAAAATCACATGTGTCCCCGTACTTCAGGTATGTGCCAGTAACTGTGAATCACTGCATGTGATTTGTCTGTAGCTAGTCAAACTTGGTGTGAGAAGTGTAGATTAGCTTTTAGCCACTTTTCAGTACACTCCTGACAGCATGCTTTAACCATTTATCATATGGGAAACTGTGGGACTACTGTTAAAGATTGTATCATTTTATTTTTGACTGATATAATTTTTAATGATGTGCTTCCAAATTGTTTCCCCCCATCAAACCTTATGTTTTTTAACACATACTTTTGTACAGCAGTGGTTTCTAAAAATGCATAGGATATGTTATAAATGAACTATATTTTTGCATCCTACTTTTTCAGAAATTTCCTCAAGGAAACTGAATCTCAAGTTGCCAAACAGGAGCATTTTTTAAATAGAGGACTTTGCTTCTTTCTTTTAGCTGTCTCAATTTTTCCACCTCTTCACCCCTACTTCCTAGAATCATCTCTTAACTAAACCAAATCTTTACCTTCAACTGTAAGTTTGGGTTGAAACTATGACAACTTCTTCCTTTTGATGAAGAATACATCTCAAAGTGGAGCAAAACCACAATCAATTAGGAGGATGAACAAACAGCCAGAAATAAACAGGATAAATAAATGGTGTTAAGCTTTACATAGGAAACAAGCAGGGAGATTAAAGGAAGAAAAATTGAGTGAAGTCACTTTACAAAGTATTGCAGGAAAGAGTTTCTGAGGAGGTGACCTTCAAATTGAGACTTCAAGATCAGAATGGGATGAATTGTAGAAATGCTAACAGCATTTTAAGGAGAAAAAAAACTACAGTCAAAGTGCTAGGTGAAAAATAAGTAGAATGTAATAATGAAGTCATGTCAATTCTTGAGAATAAATTGGGTATTACTGTGGTTGTGACTGGAAAGTCTCCACCAGGAGTTACAGTTTCTCCCACTGGTGAGATCAAATCAGTATAAATACATTCAGTCTTAATGAAACCGTGTTATCATTGCTGTATGAAGAAAAGGAGCAGCTAGAAGGCAGAAGTTCATTTTAGCTTCTGTGTGTCAGCAGGAGTGGCTAGAAATGAAAAGAGTGTATACTTATTTGGTTCAAAACCATCACTACCACAACAAATTGTACTGCCATGACAGTGGAGTTTTCAGTAAAGGATAAAAACCAAACAT
>PVIR01018805.1:0-32876 GCA_004026965.1 Petromus typicus | reverse complement strand
CAGCATTGTGATATGTGGTTACCAGGGATTGAACTCAGGACTGTGCGCTTTCCAGGCAGATGCCAGAACCACTGAGCTAAATCCCTTGCCTTCTGCCAGACTTATTTTATGTTCATATTTGGAAAATAACAGCAACAACAACAACAACAACTAAACAACAACAACAACTAAACAACAAATACGCCCATCTCTTCTTGCAGTATGAAGTTTCAATGTTGAGGAAATGTATGATTGACTAGATAGACTGAATGAGGCATTGGGGTTTTGAGTCTAGTTTAAAATAGCAGCATTGTTTTTAAGATAATGTCTACACTGAAAGCTGTATTGGCACTTTAAGAAAAATCAGACTTTTATAGCAGTATGATTTACTTATGAATATTCAAAAGATGATCAAACAGACTTGTTATTGATGCCTCTAACATTATTTTTGGTCATGCACTTCTATACTTTTATAAGTAAAACTTCCCTCAAACTTTCCCTCTTCCTCTCTTTCTTCAGGTATTATTTGTATGTTATTCTTTTGTCTTTTCATTAATCTTTGGTCTTCTGAATTCAGTTTCCATATTCTTCTGTCTTCCTCATCTCCTGTATAATTTCATGTAATTTTTTTCTCTGTCCCTTCCTGCAGCTTATACCAGGGAAGCTGTTCTTTATCTGCTTCTTGTGTCATTACTGATTTAATTTCATTTTTCCTAGTCTATTCTCTGCTACTTTTAATTGCTTTCCCTTATTACATTTTAATGGTCTTGCTTTTGCACTGTGTTCTTTGAATATTAACATTTACTTTTAAGATCTTTAAAGAATAGGAATTAAATTTCATTGTATACTTGGCTTTTTTCATTAAAAAGTTCCAAGAACATAAGATATCTTTAAATGCTTCTTTCTTTCCAAAGTGGTATTGCCAATGAAGTGGATGCTAAACACATTCTCTGTGAGGTGTCTGGAATGTCTTTAATACAAGAAGTTATTCTGTTCACGTTAGAGAATCTCTTCCCAAATACTGGCCTCAGAACATCTACCTATGGTACCCCAAATCACTTATTACCTCTGCATGGGAAATATTTTTCATAGTAATTCTTCTCTATTCACATTTAGAGCTAGTGACCTTTTGTCAACAAATCAAATAAATGCTTTGGTTCTAATGAGCCTTTAGTCTTAAGAATAGCTTCTTTTATGTAATAAATTTATACTTAGTTTTGACTTGTAAATTATTTATATTTCACTCAGTCATATGATCACAAGGCTAGGTTCAGAAGTCTGAATTCTTCTGTGACTCCACAATCATGGGAGAAATGCTGGAAAGGGGATGTCTTTGCCTCATAGTCCCCTACTTCCTTTGCAGAGGGCCCTGACTGGTCAACATATCTAGGGTTTACAAATGGTGTACAAGTCATAGGCCTAGGACTTTATCCACACTGATTGCTGTTGGGACCAAGTCCTACAGAGACAATCTCTCAGGACACGACATGATCTTAAAATCCAGCCAAGAGCTTTATTACTCAGCTGAGGGCCATCTTTCCATGTGGATAAAGGCAAATGGGTAAACTGAGCACAGTATTTAAAGGGAAAATCTACTACCTTCCCACCTGTTACCAGGTGGTTTCTATGCAGGAATGATTAGGTCATTCTGTTGTTAAAGTGCAGAAGTGAGTCATTACAGAAGCCAATAGCGACGATCAGATCAGAGGTTACTCTAGAATAGTACATTCTAAAAACATGCAATTTGCAGCTATGCATATTGGTTGGGTGGACAGTTCCCAAGGAGACAAGTTCCGGCTTCAGAGGGAGGTTACAAGATACAAGGTGGAGGCTTTTAACTAAATGTCTATTTTTATATCAAGTTGGGTCTTACAATTGCAACCAAGTGAA
The DNA here is from genome assembly GCA_004026965.1 of Petromus typicus. Lineage (NCBI taxonomy): Eukaryota > Metazoa > Chordata > Mammalia > Rodentia > Petromuridae > Petromus > Petromus typicus. The sequence goes on along the minus strand of PVIR01018805.1, from coordinate 31,007 downwards.
TTGAAACAATCTGAAACAACAGCCAAAAAGACCCTGAGATTGAAAAACAACAGCTTTGTTGTGGGAGTAGCTGATGACATGGTGCTGTCTAAGGTGATCCTAAGCAATTGCTAATAAATATAAGTCAATTTCATAATAATAAATGAAGCCTGTGTCATCTGCTGAGAGTGGAAATTGGAGCATGCTGAAGAAGGTTTAACAGTCTCATGTACATGTGAGTAGTTGACTAGAAACATCCAAGTAGCACTAAAAGCCAATTTCAAATTGGTTATTATTTCTTAAATGTGACCATTCTGTTATTACCTGGCTGTGTGCGGGTATAAGCACAGATAAAAGTGTTGGGTAATTAAGCCTATTTGGTTTTTCCTGACAGATATGACCTGAAAAGGCAGATCAAGGGCATTTTGGACATCGCCAGTAGCATGACTGAAACAGACCATTTGAGCTGAGCTGGTAAAGAGGTGCATAAAGAAGAGGGCTGCTGGAAAGTAGTAGAGCTGCCTGTGGATACAGGTCCTTGTGAAGCAGCACTTAAAGCAAAAGCAGTCCCAAAATAAGAGGGGTCCTGGAGAAGAAATGTTGAAGATAGCAGTTACCTGTAATGATGACTTGACCCAGGAAAGTGGGAGATGGGATTCATAAGCACGACCTCAATCCTGATTTGTTTGCTCCATTGGATCAAGAAGTGCCTATCAGACTCTGTGCATGCTCTTTGTGTATGAGGGGTCCTGAAGGTATCACCTTGGCTACGGTGGATGGCTCCTCACTCAGTCCTCGCTAGCACGTTTCTGTTCCCTGCTGCCAAGAGCTTAGCAGCTTTGCTCTGCTGAGCCCCTCTGCCATGACGTTTCTGTCTTGGAGCCAACCACAGACTGAATCCATGATCCAAATTAAACCTTTTTCCTGTGGAGTTGTGGCTGGTAGGTTTTGTGTCCAGCAACAGGGAAGCTGACTGATACAGCTAGAGCCCAACAGCAGCTCGAGGTAGTCAAAGATGCCCAGGGTGGAGAGAGCTTGGGAAAGTCGGATGACGGCTCCCATGAGCTCTGTGCAGCGTAACTCAGTGCATAGGCTCAAGGGAACAGTGTGTGTAGTAAAGAAGATGAAGGTGTATGGTCCCCAAGTGACCAGGGTTGGGAAAGGAGGAAGGAGACAGCGAGGCCAACAGCTGTTTCTTTCTTTATTGCTCTTCGCTTTCTACATTACATTTATCAGGGACTTTATAAAATAAATCAAATACTAAAAACATTTTTGAGATAATTGCTCACATTAAATCAGAAGTTTCATGTTTATATTTCTCTCTGTCATCTCAGAATAATGGTCAGACAGTCTGTCACGTTAACTTAGTGTCAAACAGTATCTCATGTACATAATTAGAGAAATAAAGGAAGGAAATTTTCATAATGAACACTTTTCTAGAAAATATAAGATAGTATAGAAATAAGTGCTTTGTAACTCAAAGCATTACTGGAATATAAATCCACAACTAAATTAGTAGATGTTCCTGTTTCAGAGTCCTCAGTGTGGTTGAAAAGCTCTGTTTAGTAGAGATTCAGGTCTGGAGTATTGAAATAATCCTCACTTATGCACATTCAAAAAGTACTACGATGTTCACGTGCTTGTACACTGTCCCTGTTACCAAACTGGGCTTTTTTAGCCCACCCCACTGTATACAACCACTGTAGCAAGAATTTTTGCAGAGAAGACAGTTTATCTGTGAAGTGTCCAGTGGTGTGGGGACAGGAGAGCTTGCCTTAGATCTGCTTCCCTCAGCCTAGAGTCCGGGGCTATGGATGGAGTAAAGAGACCAGGAGGTCGAAGGCTAAGACAGTGTGATTGGAAATAAGGGAAAGTCATTGCTGTTCTATATGTTTGATCATCAACCTTCATAGCTCTTCTTAGGATTTATGTTTAGACATTGGCGTATTTGTATGTTCTGAGGGTGGAATATGGGGCCCTTACCATCAAAAAGCCACTCATTAGACACTTGTGCAAGCCCAAGTGAAGGGTCATTGGTTTCAACTGGTATGAGATGGACAAAAACAGCCTCTAGCTTCCCGAAGTTCAGTGTCGGTAGCTATGATCATCGTGGCCCGTATGTTGGAGATGTCATCTATTGCAAAAGTAAAGGGAAATATTGCTTATCTGCGTGACCTCTAGAATTAGTGCTAATGGCTAGTAACTGAAAAGCAAGCAATTTTAGGTTTTCTCTGTTTCATTCCTTCCCACATTCTCACAGGTACTTACAATTTTTAAATTGTTCTTATTATTTCATAAAAAAATAACCCCCGAGTGTAACTGAATTCTAACTAGAGAGTGACTTGGAGATTGTTGCTGTTTGAGGGAATAGAAAAAAAATCTGCTGTTTTTGTTACTGGTTGTTTCATAAGCTATTTATTGTATTCCCTTCAAAACCCTTAGTAACTTGTGACCATAGTCGAAAAGTGTGTGTGAGTTTAGAATGATATGGAACACGTTTCCTCTGAATTCCACCACCCGAGGAAGTTATTAAAGTGAAATGCTTTTCTTGATTTCTTTGCTCTTTGCCATGTTGTGAACTCCTCCATCGTTATGGGAGTTGGAAACCTGGCAGAAGGCATTAGGCGGTGGTCCCTGTGCCTTCAGTGCAGCAGTAGTAGCCACCTTGAGCATCGGCACAAGGTGTTTACCTGGGGCCCTGGAGGGTGGTCCGTGAGCCCTTGTACTTGTGCCTAGAAAGTTTTCACCTGGTTGTTCAAAGATTCCGTGGCCCTACAGAGACTGACTAAATAATCTGTTCATATAGCACTAATCCTCACTGAAAAGTATATAAGGCAGATTCTTTACACAGAGCCAACTGAACCTTGATTAGAGAACTTTCCTCTTCATAAAATGATAAATTTAGCACAGTTTCAAGAAGTTTTTTCTTTATTTGTTAGGAAGTACTTCTGAGAAAAATTCCAGATAGCTAATTTGACTTTGACCACTTGATATATTCAGCTGTGCTGCACAGATCCCTGGGTTTATTTCCACAGAGGTTATGTAATAAAATTCATGGCCATTGAAAAATAATCGCCATGACTGAAAATAGCACCGACCTATTTTGATGCCATTAAGAGTGCCTTAATGCTTTTTTAGGGTCATTGTCACAGAAGTAATTATTCTTCTCAATAAAGGCCTGATCAAGATAACAATAAAATAGCTAACTTTTATCGAGTATTTAGACCTCACAATAATGCATTAATGGAGATGTTCTTGTGGCCCCATTTTATAGATAACAGAGCAGAGACCAACAGAATTGACAGCCTGGCCTAAGAGTAATAACTATCGGACCTGGATTCTCTGCAGAGTCACATAAGAAAGCAGTCTAACAGGTGTGACGGGTCTGCAGGTAGGGGAGGCAGAAAGCAAGGCTGAGTCCCAGGGCTGCCTCTCAGCCAGCCTCAGTCCATCTGTGGCCATGTTGAACAGGAGGGGAGTGCCTGTCTTCGCTCTCTCCCAGGGTGCTTTGTGTGTCAAATGCAGAAACATACGAAGGCTGTGGAAGTGTTCACTGCACGGCCATTTTAGAATCATGCCCGCGGATCTGGTGGATTTCTCATTGGCCAGGTTCGCTTCGTTGGGTCCTTGGTGGAGAGAGGGTGTCCTTGACCAGTGTAGGCTGTGGAGTGTGTTGGCCAAGCCTGGTTGGGCCAGCTGGGCTCCTGGGGAAGTAGGAATGTTAGCAGGGAGAAATCTGACTTCCTTTGCACTGAAAGTATCTTACCTGTTGACTCTGAGTCAATGAAGGACTTATTTAGCATTTATAGTATTTTCCTTTTTTTTTTTTAGGTTTTTTGAGACAGGGTCTCACTTTGTAGTTCAGGCTGGCCCTGAGCTCAGCCTCCAACTCACATCACAGCAATCCTCCTGTCTCTGCCTCCCAAGTGCTGGGATGACAGGCGTGAGCCACCACACCTGGCACTGTGGTATGTGGTACTGGTTGCTGCTGGGCGTGAGTCTCCACACCCAGTATGGTATGTGGTTACCGGGGATCGAACCCGGGCCCTTGAGCATGCAAGACAGGCACCGGAACCACTGAGCTAACTCTCCAGCCCCAATATAGTATTTTCCTTTTAGTATAGGTTTTATTAGCGACGTAGGCTTTTTTGTCCTACTTTATTTATTTATTTATCTATCCTACTTTAGCTGAGAAGTAAAAATGCTTAAAGATTTTGTTTGATTTAAGGTAATTATAACGTTGACATGTTTACATTTTTTAAAAATTAATTTTTTTTTCACGAAAGAAAGCAAGAAGAGAAAGCATGGAAGCATTGTGGGTGGAATACTCAGCATGGCTGTGACCTGTCTTAATCTATTTTTTCTACTCCTTACACTGTTGTCAATATTCCTGGCCATTTGGACAAGTTTACCAAAAGGCGACTGACACCTGGGTGTCTTGTAATCATTTTCTTTTCTTACAGTAACAGATAATAGGAGCTGGTCTCTGTGGTTAACTGAATGTTTTCCAATTTTCTTCACGAAGCTGCTGAGAGGCTCTTTGGAGTACTTAAATGAATGGACTAAATTCTCTTTCTGCCTCTCATTTATACCTGTCTGCACTATCTAATCACTCAGAACATCTCTACCCTTTCTTCAAGGCCTTTGCTTCCTTTTATTCGGTTTCACTCAATCTCACTTTTAGCCTCTTCCTCAGACCCCACTTGCCGCCCGCTTCCGGTGAGGAAGAGCCCAGCATGTGATGTGTGCAGTGGGCCGGGGCTCCTTAGGGCAGTGTTAAAATCTTGCAAGCTGTTTGCTTCCTGACTGAAGTAACTTTGTATTCATTCTCAGGGATTTTCTGCTGCAGAAAACTCAGTCTTCATGCTCTGTCCCAAGTGTAGCAGCCCCGATCCAATCCTGAGCCTTTGTTCCTCCACTTTGCCCCTTTTATTTTCCAAGGTGTGGAGCTCCGAGGAACATCCATTCAATTTTGCGTTGTCTCACTCACTAACATTGTATAAATACAAGGTTTATTTTAAGGTTTTTAAATGTTGCCGTTTGGGTTTGTACATAACTCTTGTAATTTTTTTCTAAAGCATTTTGCTTAGTTAGATACATACGCACACATACACTTTCCCAGAGAATAAATTGATTTTGGTTGTTCCAATTCATGTTAACTTATTTTCCAAGTTTTTCTTCTCCTGCCAGCTGTGCTGCGCTCAGTGCTCTTGACACAGTTGCTTCGTGAAGCACACTGACCTGACTGACACCTCCTGAAGGGAGAAAGGCTGTGAGAGACTCTCGCAGGAATGGCCCCTGTCAAGATTAAAGGATAACAACACCTGATATCGTTAAGCATACTTCCACAGCACTGAATTTTGTTAGGTACTGAGTACATGATATTCCTGACATTACAATCTTCCTATTAAGTACAAACCAACAGATTTATTACAAATCCATGAATATTATTCAATGAAAAATTTTTAGGTATAGGGTGAATGTGAATTCGGCTTCTTCTCACTTTTCCATTCTTCCTTCTGTTACCAGTGAGCTGTGCAATGTTCTTGACCAAGTGAATGTGACGTTTGATAGAGTTTGGTGAAGAAAACAGGTTTCTTTGTGAACTTCCCTAGTTCTTACTGTAGCATTTTAGAGCCAGATGAAAAGTATGCACAGTATTTAAAAACTTAAAGTAAATTCAAGGTTTTTTCTTCTTATAGACAAAAATATTCTGTGAACAGTTGGTGCTAATTGGAAGATAAGTGAATGTAGTCCTTTGAAAGCCATGTCATGAATCTTCACCGTGGACCTGGGAATCTCTCTGGTGATTATTATATAACTTGAGATAGAAGCCAAGGGGCTTTATCTCTTGCTTTGTAGAGCAAACTTTGTATAAAGTATCTTTGTAAAGTAAAATTTTCTGTAGTGAATTCTATTATCCAGTGTGTAAGGAGGCCAGCCATCAGATTTCCAAGCCTTCTTCTCTAGGACTAATTCACACCAACGCTTCCCCCAGCAAGTTGTGGTAGTTGGTGCAGTGTTACCAGCCAGGAAGCTCACTGGAGACACAGGGCTTTTCACTAGAGGTTGGTCACAAAGGCGATTTCCATCTGCCAGGTACCAAAATTCCAGACTAGTGAAGGAAAGCGTATATTTGACCGAAGCCATAGTATTTCTACAAATAGTTTCAGCACAGTAAACTGCTTTTAGCAGCTGTGGGAATCTGGGGATTCTCCTAAGACCAAGAGTGCAGATGCCAGTTGAACCAACCTTGTAAATGGGCTTTGCTCCGGATAGTCACACCTACTGTGTTAGCTCTGACCTGCCTGTCACCTTCTTTTAAATCACAGAAATAAAATCTTAACATGGTATTTCATAACAAACAGATTCCCAAGCATTCATTAGCATATGGAGGAAATAGTTCCTGAAAAGAATTGTGCAAAACAACCATAGGAGTGTAACAAAGTCTTCCTGAGGAAATGCTGCAGGAGGTAGAGGCCAAGGCATGGAAGAACCTACAGTTATGCATATCTATAGAGACTTAGCAGGAAATGGGCTGAAATCAAAGAAAAGGAGATTTCGGCTGAACATGGGTGACACAGTGCCAGAGGAGGTGGCTTTGGGACAAGTTCACACCTTTCCTCGGCTTTCTTTGAGAAGAACATGGGACCAGTTCATTTCTATTTGTTTAGTCACTTACCCAAAAGAAGGAGAATGGGCAGAATTAGCTGAGTTTTAGGTGCCTCCAGAGCTATTGCTTTGATTCTGTAAATTCTAAACAAAGAGCTAGTACAAAAATAAATATATATTGTGCCCTTAACGTTTTTTTAAAGAGCATGAGGCTGGAGTGTGGCGCGGTAGTGCGCGCACAGTTATTGTGCTCAAGGCTCTGGGCTCCGTCGTCAGCAGTGGAAAAAAATTTTATTTTAAAATGCAGTAGCAGGATTTGTGATTCTTGCTTGCTGTCTGTAGGTATAGATGTTTATATATCTATAATGAATAAAACTTGTATCCATAGCTTGTATTTTCTGTAAGCAACTGTGGAAGGAGATACATCTGAATATAATGTAATTACTTGAGAATGATTTTTAAAATCCCATATGCTACTATTTAGGTTTTATGGAAGAGTGTATAGCCAACGTAATATGGCCTATGAATTTTTCTGTGAAAGTTTCATTATTGGAAACGTAACAGAAACACAAATAGGAATGTGGAAAGAATAAATTACAGGGACTGTATTACTTTCCTCATTATTAATTTAAAATACCTGACACCCAAAGTTAAAAGGGGAAAGGTTTATTACACAGGTCATATAAGTTTCAGTCCGTATTCAGCTGGCTCCAAGGCAGGGAGGCAGAAGAGCAGCAGTTTATGGTGGACAAAGCAACAAGAGATCTTCACAGTGTCTTCCTGCCCCTTTTATTGGATGCCAACCCCTTAGGGCGGGAGGCACTCCCTCCCTTGATCCTAGCGCTTGCTCGCAGGCCCCGCCCTGCACCGTGAATCACACTCTGGATTTTGCCACCTCTGAAGTAGCCCCACCTCCTTCACGTGAGGCTTGGGGGGCGGGGGCATCGAAACACAAGCCATTACCAGTGACTCTGGAAAACAGGCTTTATACTGTATACATTATATTTCTTAATAATGCTTTAAGAATGATGTAGCTGGGAAGACAGTGGGAGGGAAAGGGGAAGTAAAAAGAATCTAGATGTGGTAGGTTTATCTACCAGTTCCCTATGATGAATGTACTTATTGCGTATCACAAGCATGTACTAGTAAAAAATAAAAAAGGAATATGCTATGTGATTTACATATACTTGTGAACATTCTGATTTCTTCTGGTTTACTTGTTTCAATTGTGTTTAAAAAGAGTTTGTTTGACCTTCAGGATTTTCAAACATATTGATTTATCCTTTAACTTGATATATGGTTCATCCTAGAGAATGCTTCACATGGACTTGGGAAGATGAATGTTCTATTGTATTGTGTACTGTGTTCTCTATACATCTAAGGTCCAGTTGGTCTATGGGGTTATTCAAGTTCTGTATTTCCCTATTGATTTTCTGTCTGGTTGTTCTATCCAGTAAGAAGAATGGAGTGTTAAAGTATCCTACTAGTACTGCAGGATTATATTTTCAAAAAAGGAATGATGTGGCTTCAACCTTTGAAAATTTGCTTTGTACCATAAAGGAAATATATCTGAGAAAGTCCATTTTATACAACTGGTACATGTGTAAAATGTTAAGTATTTATTTTATTTTATTAAACTTTAAAAGAAACAAAGTCATGTATAGGTTTAGTGATGCTATTATGACAGTAGGGAGCAGCTAATTCAACATTGTATGATTTTATTTATTTTTTTTAGGTTTTTGAAACAAGGTCTTGCTTTGTAGTTCAGGCTGGCCTTGAGCTCACTAGGTAGCCCAGGCCAGCCTCAGATTCATACCAATCCTCCTGCCTCTGCCTCCTGAGTGCTGGGATTACAGGTGTGAGCTACTACAACCGGCTAATATTGTATGATTCTAAAAATGTTCTTCATTATGTGTTTTATTGCATATAATAGTACATTGGTTCATGAGTGTTTTTGTTTGCAAACAGTTAGCTTTGCAAATGGAAGCATTTCGTAAAACTTTGGTTTGTTTGCAAACTTTGGATCAGGTGACAACCCAGTCATCTTTCCAACACAAACAAAATGTGACCATTTTTTCCAACATCGCTGAACAAATTTAAGTTTCTGAACTGAGGTATCACTCTAATGTTCATTCAAGGATAACATTTGCACAGTCTTTTTTATTTTTCTTTAAGAGAAAATTCTCATGTAGCATGGAAGTAGTTTTGGCAACTACATAATGACCAAAATTTTGAAGGCATTTCTCTGTAGATTGGCATTCTTTGAATGGACTCTGCAGACTGTTTAGATTGTACCAGTGTAGTACAGTCATGGTTAACCAGCCATATTCCTTAGACTCATTCAACAAATCTAATGTATAGTTTGATAAAGATGCAGACAGGTAAGCCTTATCTTCTGGTATTTAAATTCCAGCATGACAGAAACTTGATTAATAAGGATTTTATGAACTTATTCTTACTTAGAGCTTCTTAAAGACTATGTTGTTAGAAGATAGTCTTCAAGTTAATAGCATAATGAATATAATTATTATATTGAATTATAATGAATATTATAATGAATATAATCTATTAAAGATTTGTGTTGACATCATGGTTTTAGTTTTAGTTATTTCAGATGGACCTTTGAGTTGTGACTGGCCTGACATATGAACAATTTGGGTTACAGTTGGAATTTTATTTTATTTTTTTAGTTTTTTTGAGACAGGGTCTCGCTTTGTAGTTCAGCCTGGCCCTGAACTCACTATGTAGCTGAGGCCAGCCTCAAACTCATAGCAAACCACTTGCCTCTGCCTCCTGGGTGCAGCACTGTGGTATGTGGTACTGATTGCTGGTGGGCGTGAGTTTCCACACCTGGTATTGTTATACGGGGTTTTCGGGGATTGAACTCGGGCCTTTGCGCTTGCAAGACAGGTGCCAGAACCACTGAGCTAAATCCCCAGCTCTCCGGAATTTTATTTTTAACTTATGAACAAAATCTTGAGTTACTACCTGAGTATAGGTTGCTTAGACTTTCAGATAGTCTTAGCTATAGATTTAATATTTAAAGAGTTTTGGAAGGAACATTGCAGCATCCTTTCTGATGTGGGGTAAATTGAGAAATCCTGAACTGATGTCTTTCTAAGGACAATGAGATCTGTCTGAATACAAGAGAGACTTTGAGGGCCATTTAGAGGATCCTGAGCCTTCAGTTGACCTTCTAGAGTTACGACCAGCTGTCATTAACAAATTCAAGTTAAGGAACCACTGTATTTGTATTATAAGTAAACATTTTTTCTGGAGAAATTCTGAGTGTTTAGTGTTATAGTTCATGACCATAGAAGTACAAAAGGTGAGAGATTACTCAGATTCCAGGTCTAGCTTAATCTCCAAGAATGCCCAGGGAGACTCGGGGACCCTGCAGCATGAGAGCCTCAGTAAAAACAGCTCCAAACTGAAGCTTCTGTGGCTATTTATTGATAGAACCAGGAAGCAAGGATAAGGGACAAAAGAAGGCCACCTGTGCAGGAATTCCCGGAGGGCACAGAGGAAGGAGAGGGTAGTCTGTTTACATGGCTGACTTTAGGGCTAATCTAAATAATTAATCAGAGTATGGGGAGGACAAGGAGCAGAAAATACTCAGTTTTGATCCTTTTGGGTCTGTGGCCCTGTAGGCTATCTTTGAATCTTTAACTGTGCAGTCTGGGAGGTCTGGGCTTATTGCTCTGAAGGTCCCTTTAGGTCTGCATATCCACTTCACACATCCCTCTGGCCAGTGCACTCACACTTAGATAAACTAAAAGGTTAGAAAAACCCAGGTGGCAAAAAAAAAAAAGTGCTATGCTTTCATGCATTTTGAACAACAACAACAAAAAAGGATGTAAAGCCACCCAGTTTATGATTTTTTGTTATGCCAGCCCCAGTACCAGCCCCAGTAGAGTAAAGTGTGGTCTGTAACAAGAGCACATCTTGTTTCGAAGGCAATTCAGAAGGAACAGAATTCTGTCCTGATCTGGTAAAATTTTGTTTCTATTTGCACACTTCACATCGGATGAAGAACATAACCATTGCAGTCTTCCCAATGCAAACACTACAAACACAAATGCAGCCATCTTCCCAGAGTCATGGCACAAAATAAGTTTGTGAAGTGAGGCATCACTGTATAATATATTTTTCTGGGTATATTGCTGTATACCTGTTACCCCAGATACTCAGGAGACTGTGGCAGAAGGGTTGCAAATTCAAGGCCAAGTTGGGCAACTTAGTGAGACCTTGTCTCAAAGTAAAAAATATAAACGGCTGGAGATATGGTACAGTGGAAGGTCCTGGATTCAATATCCAGCACTGCCAAAACTGCCCATACAGAGATTTTGTACATCTATCTATCTATCTATCTATCTATCTATCTATCTATCTATCTATTATCTATCTATGTATGTTTTGTTTTGTTTTTGAGATAGGGTCTCCCTATGTAGTTAGATGCCCTTTCCATTATATAGCCTAGGCTGGACTTGAACTCACAGAGATCTTCCTGTACCAGGTTCCCAAGTGCTGGGGTTACAAGAATGCACCATGACACTTGACTTCGACTTCATATATTTTTACTGTGTTGAAATGTATCTGAAAGATGAAACTCTTAAGAATTCATAAAGCAAATGACTTGGTCTGAGTCTGTGAACAGGTGAATAACTTATGCAATAAGTTATTAATAATTTTTGATAAAAGTTCTTTAATTTGAGTTTTTCTTATATTCATGTTTGAGGAACTTTATGAAAATCATAGTGATACTTTGTCCCTTCGGTGTGGTGGTTCTCAACTTGTTGTCAGGTAAAAACCTACAAAAAGATAGCGCCATTGGATTAACATGCAATAGATGTCATAGAAGGGGGATGGTAGGGTGGCTAGGGCTATGGGAAAAAATGAGAATTAAGTTGTGTCTTATACTGGTACAAATCCCCATTATGGAGTGCAATCATGATGTGTATATGTAATGTACCAATAAAGATTAAAAAAAATAAAAAGATGTCATAGAAACTCCGTCTAGATATTTTAGCAATGATGTTTCAGATAATCCTGGAACAACTGTCATTTCTAACACACCACAGTGCCTTTTTTTATATTTATGTAATTTTTCAAGCTACTGGTTAAACATTTTAAAAGTTTAAGCAAAACAGATTGTCACTTAGCTTTCAATAAGTATTTGTTCAGTAAATGAATGAATAAACATTTTATATATTAAATAAGGCACTGTAATATTTTGACACCCTAATTGGAGTTTTTATATAATGCAATGTGTTTTGATTTCTTGGCTTTTGCATTGTTCTGTATTTCTGTTTGCACAGTGTATATAAATTCATTTGAGGTAGTTCAATCATTTTTTTCAAATAGAGATCAACAGCTTGATAGTTGTCTTAAAATGTAAATATTAGGGATTTTTAAAAATCTGTCAGCTAGAAATGAATAGTAATGTTAGCATTAGATTAAACTCATTAAATGATGTTTTTTATGACTTGTGAATATCATATGTGAGAGGTTGTTGTAATAGTTCTTTTCCTGCCAACATTCTATAGCATTGCTATAGAATCATGTCACAGACCGAGACTGTGAGACGAGTCCTCACGCACAGAATCTACAAAGGAAGCACTCGGTGATCAGTTCCATGAGCCTTATTCTCTTGTTCTGGGTGACGGGTAAACCAGTTTAAAGAAGGCGTAGAAGATGATTGGTAAAGGAGTTCTTTGGCGTGAACTGCTGTCTCAGGGACTGTCGCCCACCCTCACTCCTTCACCTCAAGTGAAGGGAGAGAGAAGATGAGCCTGATGTGGCACCGTGTTGTCCTTGGGTTGCTATTCCACAAACCATGGCAGATGGCTAGGTCGACAGAGCTGCCTGCACTTCCAGGGTTAGTTGGGCCAAAGAACCAGATGTGATAACCAGATGTGGGCCTCCTGGGGGCTGTGAACATGAGGCTGGCCTGAGTCCTAGTCAGTACGCCCCCCGGAGGGACGGAGATGTGGTAATAAGAATCAGAAGATAAACACTGGGAACCTAAGGAACTAAAGAAGAGGTTGTGAGAAACTCCCTGACAGAAAAGATGCAAATCCTCACACCAACAGGGCTGGGAAGTCCCATGTCCTGGGAGCCCCAGATGCATCCGTAAGAATGGTCGTCAACAGTTTGGGGCTCAGAGTGCATGCAAATCAGTCTGCTATGCCCTCATGTGTGCATATTAGTTTCCAATGCTGTGTAACAAGTTCCTTAAATTTAGCACATTAAAATAACACACGTGTTTGTTCTGTCACAGCTTCTGAGTCGGAAGTCCATGCACAACTGAGCTGGCTCATCTGCTCTCTCTCTTACGAGCCTACAGTTAACATATTAACCAGGCTGACATATAACCTGCAGGGCTGGACAGACAAGGATCTTCTCAGCTCACGTGTATGAGCTGAGAAGTATTTCTGCTGGCAGAATCCAGTTTCTTGTGGATACAGGACGCAGAGCAGCTTGCTACCTCACATAGCAATGGAGAGGGGATCTACCGAATGAGACTACTGAGAAGTCTGATGTGAAGTCACCCAATCACGGAGGATGCCCCGTTTTCCTTGCCATATCCCACCAGCTAGAAGCAAATCACAGGCCCCCAGGGCATCCAGGGAAGTGTGTAGTAGGCTGTGAGACCTGCTGTAGCATGCTAATGCTAACTGATGGCTTGAATTTATTGTCTCAGTTCTGGAAGCTAGAAATCTAAAATCAGCTCCACAGAAGGAAGGTAAACAGTATGTACTGCAATATGTACTAATATAAAAAAATGTAAATAAAAAAACTAGAGGGTAATGATCCTCTGAAACACCCAGAGGACCTTACTTCCTTCCAGCTTCGGGTGGTTGCTGGCAATTCTTGGTGTTTCTTGACTTCGGGGACGGCACCTTAGCCTCTGCTTTCCTATTCACAGTTTTCCCTGATGCCCATGTCTTCGTGGCGTTTACAGTCTCTTGGTCCTTTTCTTAGGAGGAGGACAGCAGGCACACTGAATTTAGGGCCTGCTGTATTCCAGTGCTACTGCACCTGAATTTGATTGTATCGACAAAGATAGTAAGTATTTCCAAGTAAGGTCAGACTCAGAAGCTGACTTCGAGGTAGCTTTTTGGGAGTTACAATTCAATGAGTGAGAGTTGTAGGGAGGAAGAGGCTTCAGGTGTAATGATAAGTCCTGTGCCAGAAATTTTGTTTCTTTCTGGCTGTGTGTCACTCTAACAAAGGTTTGGCTCTGTCCTTTTGGAAGGCGAAGCCATCTACTGTTTTCCTGTCATTATTGTAATGGAGGTCATTATTAACCCTCAAGGATCAAGGCTGTTCGGCTTGGTGTTTTGAGACAGGGTCTTACTGTGTAGTCCAGGCTGGCCTTAAACTGACAGCAATGAAACTGCCTTGGAGTGCTGAGATTAGAGGCATGTACTACCATGTGTGGCTAAGACCACAGCTTTTAAATATGACTAGAGAACAGAATAAATGTGTAACTGTGTGTGATTTGGGAGGAAGGCATAACCCTGTAAGGCAGTGATGGTCATGAGAAAGTGGTGTGCATCTGTGTGAAATATGCTCCTGCAAGATGAAAAACTATGAAAGGTATTATGAATAATGCAGCTAAAGCACACTTCTTTATTTTAAGACACATGGTGTCATTAGGATGTACAACTTATTTTAAAATCACAGTGAGCATTATATAATGATGATAGTATATAAAACATTTCTTTAAGTTTCTCAAGATAACTTTGTAAACATGTGTCTCCTTTATTCCTCTGGGTTGAGTGAGAAGATACAGATTAAGAAAAAAAATAATTAAGCAGTTAGGTATTTTACTCTGACTTTATATATGTGGGTGATATGTAGGTAACTCACCTAACCATTTTTCTGGTTCATTTTAAAAATTGTTTTTAAAGTCAGGCTCAACAGTTGCACATCGATAGTTTCAGCTACTTGGGAGACTGAGGCAGGAAGATCACTTGAGCCCATAAGTTTGATGCTCGCGTTGGGAACACAGTGAGAAACATTTCAAAAAACAAAACCAGAAACTATTTTTGAAGCTTCACATACTAGCATGATAAGATGTCTTTCTTCAGGGAATATCTTTTGGTTTCCAGTATAAGTGCTTACACAGACAGTTGGGGGCTAACTTGCCAGAGACACGTAGGTCCCTAGCTAGGCACATCTCTCTGAGGTTAGGAAGAGTTTTTAATTCTCTTAATGATCATGTTACTCCTTTTTACATTTTTTTCTTTTTTGCATTCAAGTTTTGTAAGTCTTGATTTTCCTACTGAAGCTTATTGAATTTAAAGTATATTATAAGAAGAAAAGATAAATTACTTCCATCAATTAATCAGTATTTATACTGATAACATATACAGGTAAAATGTATGTATGTGATGCATGCAAGGAGACTGTGTCCTCAGAGATTTAAAAATAAATGTTTACATGATTCCAGATGAATTTTTGGAGTATTTTCTCTAGATCTGTGAGATATGCTGTTGGGATTTCAATTGGGATTGCATTGAATCTACATAGGAGCTGTGGGAGGAGAGCCATTTTGATAATATTGGTTCTTCCTACCCAGGAGCAAAGTATATTTTTTCATTTTCTGATATCTTCTTCTATCTCCTTTTTCAGAGTGCTATAGTTTTCAGTGTAGAGGTCTTTCACCTCCTTTGTTAGATTAATTCCTAGATATTTCATTTTTTTGGATGCTATTGTAAAAGGGATTGGCTCCCTAATTTCTCTTTCAGTAAGTCTGTTATTTGCGTATACAAATGCTATTGATTTTTGAGCATTAACTTTGTATCCTTCTATGTTACTAAAATAGCGAAAGCAATTCTAAGCAACAAGGACATGGTGTGGGGGGGTATTACGATCCCCAACTTGAAACTATACTACAAAGCCACTGTGATAAAAACTGCATGGTACTGGCAAAGTAACAAACCTGAGGGTAAGTGGATAGATGAGAAGATCCAGAAACTACTCCAGATACACTGAGTCACCTCGTTTTTGACAGAGGAGCCAAGACCCTCAATGGAGGAAGGATAGTCTCTTTAACAAATGGTGCTGGAAAAACTGGGCTTTAACCTGCCAAAGACTCAAGCTAGACCTATCTCTTTCACTGTGTACCAAGCTAAAATCAAAGTAGACTAAAGACCTAAATATTAAAACAGAAATCTAAATCTGCTTCAAAACAGGTTAGGTAAAACTCTTGAAGACATAGGCTTAGGGAAAGTCTTCGTGAACCAAACCTCTATAGCATGAGAACTGGCAGAAGAAATCAACAAATGGGATCGCATTATTTTGAGAGGCTTCGGCACTGGCAGAGCAAAAAAGGCAACCAACAGTATGGGAAAGAGTCTTTACCAGCTGTTTCTTGGACAAAGGGCTACTATCTAGAATATATAAGGAGCTTAAAAAAATCAGTTCACCCAAATTTAAAGACTCAATTGAAAAATGTGCATCTGAAATAAACAGACACTTTTCAGAGGAAGAAGTAGAAGTGGCTAAGAAGCATATGAAGAAATACTCAACATCACTGGTCATCTGAGAGATGCAGATGAAAACAACACTGAGATTACATTTCACTCCACAAAGAATGACTGCTATTTCAGAATTAGCCAACAACAAATGCTGGCAAGACTGCAGGAAAAAAGGAAACCTTTTCCAGTATTGGTGGGGGTGGAGACACATATACAACCACTGTGGAGATCAGTTTGGAGATTCCTCAAAAAACTAGGTTTAGAGGTCCCATGACCCTGCTATTCCTCTCCTAAGTATATACACAAAAGAATTGAAAGATTCATATCAGAGCAACATATGTGCACCCATGTTTATAGCAACTCAGTTTATGATTGCTAAATCTTGGAAACAACCAAAATATCCATCAATTGGGGAATGGCTGAAGAAAATGTCATTCATTTACAGAAGGGAGTATTACTCTGACATAAAAAAGATAAGATTGAGTCATTCATACTCAAATGAATGTACCTTGAGGACAAGAAGTGGAATAAATAGGTCACAGATATGTAAATGTCATATCTTTTCTCTGGTATGAGAAAATGGAGATGTAAATGAGTTCTAGAATATAAAGTAGATATTGTGAAATTGAAAATATTTAAAAGGAAATGGGGTGTAGGAGTAAGTAAGAGTGGAAAAATAATGTGATGGTAATTTAAAAAAAGGAAAAGCCTTTATATATAGAGGGAAGGAGTTGTAGGGTGGGTAGGGGAATGGGGAAAAATGAGAAGTCATGTCATATCATATACTGGTACAAATTGTCAATGCTGAAAGTGACTATGATCTGTATACATAACGCACCAATAAAGATTTGAATTTTTTTAAAAATAAAAGCTTACAAGGTAAAGACCTCCAGGCTTTCCAGAATGAAATGCTCATGGAAGATGGTGCTGAGCTGGCCACACCTAGCAGGATAAAGTGGCCCAAGACACTTCAATTGTTCTTTCCCCTTTTACCACTGAAAGAGGGCCAACAAGAGCGTGCTGAGAACTTGTCAACTTCTTAAGAATAATGAGATGGCCTTCTAAAGCCACACTTCCAACAGCAGATTTCTGTGAACAGTCTGTAAAGTTTTACAAAATATTTTAAACAGCATTGATAGCTGGTTAAAGCCCAATGACTCTTCATCTCTTCCACAACCAAAGCAGTTAAATGTCACAAGAGAAAGTTTACGTATTACCTCCATTCCAACTGATTATAGTTCTCCACAAGTCATCAAAACAGCCCAACTGTCCAACATTTCCCCTCTATGTTCATTCTCCTGCCTTCTGGAATGACCACATCTCTCTTCAGTCCCACAGCAGCCTCAGCTGTTTCGTACTTCACTGAGGAAACACAGGTGGCCGGAAGAGAACTCCTTCTTAACTACCAAGTACAAGGCGCCCATCGCTGCATCTGAGTTTATGCCTTATATCATTAACGGTGCCTCGAAGGTCCCTGCTCTGCCTTAAGCCAAGCTTTCCTCCATTTTGAAACTCTACCTTCTTGCTTTCCTATCTAATGTACACCTTTAGTTTCTTCCTCTTGATGTCATCATTTCCATTAGTATAAAGACACATCTTAGTTTTTCCCTTTCATCTTCCATATCTCTAATCCCACGTCCCCTCCAGGTGCAGTCCATGGCCCTGTGCTCCTGAGAAAAGCCTCTGAAAGTCGCATTAGCGCTTGTTTTCGGATCTCCACTTGCTCCCCCAGGCATCTATGCTGTCATGACCCTGACACTGTCCTATCCAAGTTCCAGTAATCTCTGCCATGCCATATCCCGTGGCAGCCCTCGTGTCTCCATCTTACTCCTTCAACAAATTGTTGCCACAGCTGGCCTCTCTCTTTCTAGAGCTTTCTCTCTGACATCTCTCAGTCTCTGTGTTGACTTTCTAGCTCTGTCTCTAAATCCTCTTCCCTCTCTTCTTTCGTTCTTACTCTTAGGACATTTTGTCTGGCTTTTAAGCACCATGTATTTGGCCTGCAGATTTGTTTCTCTATCTTTGACTTTTCCATGAACTCCAGACTTATCCAAATGCTTATCTAGCATCTCCTCTTGAATACTGGATTAGTTTTCCATAGTAACAGGGAACAGAATTACTCAGCTGTGTTTTCTCTTTAGGATCTCACAGGATGGAAGTAAAAGTGAATTAAAAATAATGGGTCCAAATGTCAGTCAATCAGGGCTCTGACATGGAGGGGCCCTGGCTCATCCAGGTGGCTGACAGGATCCTGAGTGGCTGTGAGATGGTTCCATGGGCTCACTAGCAGTTTGGCCAGGGGTTGCCCTTGGTTCCTGCACTTGTTGTCTTGTGGTTTGTTCTATTTTTAGGTGTTTTTTTTTGAGATAGTGTCTCGCTTTATAATTCAGGCTGGTCTGAACTCAGCAATCCTCCTGCCTCTGCCTCCACAGTGCTGAGATTACAGGCATGAACTGCCACATCTAGCACTGTAGTCTATGGTACTGATTGCTGGTGGGTGTGAGTCACCATGCCTGGCATTGTTGTACATGGTTACCGGTGATCAAACCTGGGCCCTTGAGTCTGCAAGGCAGGTGCTGGAACCACTGAGCTAAATCCCCAGCCCAGTTTGTTCTATTTTTTTAAACCAGGAGTGGTTGGTCAAACCCATTTTATGGTTTGAATATCTCTGTCTTCTCCTGCCTTTTAAAGATTTACCTGATTACAGATAATCAAGGATAATTTCCCTATCTCGAAGTTGATGATTAGTAACCTTAGCTACAGCTGCAAAGTCCCTTCTGCCAGGTAATATAAAATATTCATGGATATGTCACTGGGGAGCAAAGGTCACATTGGTCAAATTTTATATCTCAGCACTCTAAGGTCACTGTTGTTTTCTCCTGTGAATTCCATCTTCTGAAGCACTTTGGCCATTATTTACTTCTATATATTTTTGTTTCCTTCTGTGAATTCTAAGTCCCTAATCAGTCTTATATTCCCAAGAGACATTGTAGGTTCTTGCATGAATGAATTATACATTTTTCAATTACAAAAACAGTATGTGTTAATTATAGAAAGTGCAGAATAGCTTGCAAATAAATCATAAGATTGCCCTTTTCCAGAGGTAGTCACTTGCTCAAATTTGGAAGAAAATGATCATTTTGGTTTTACTATCTATGCAATTTATACTTATTGTCTACTTTTGCTCTTTTATGGCCTTAAATATTTTCTACAACATAAATTTCTAGTGACGTATTTGTATTTCACCCTTTAGAAGCATTACAATTTAGTTCTTATTGTGCATTTAGAGTCCTTTTAAGTAAAGTTTTTTGATCAGAGATCTTTTCTGCATATCTTCATATATTTTCATCATATGAAAATTATAGGAACATTTATTAGGTCAGAGGTACAAATATTTTGGGGGGCTTTTATTTTAGTTTACTTTTTGTGATCGTGGCATCTCCCCTGCCAGGTAAGTATTTTATTTTACTTTTTAAAAAACAAGGTCTTGCTTTATAGTTCAGGCTGGCCCTGAGCTCACTGTGTGGCCCAGGTGGAGCCTGAAACTCACAGCAACCCTCCTGCCTCTGCCTCCTGAGTGCTGGGATTACAGGCGTGAGCCACCATGCCTGTATCGTGGTATGTGGTTACCGAAGATTAAACTCCGGCCCTTGTGCTTGCAACACACACACCAGAACCACTGAGCTAAACCCCGACCCTTTTTCAGGCCTTTTATATATGTGTGTATAGTCAAGTTATTTTTTAGGGAGGATTAACAGCTAATGCTTCCATCAATACCTGTGGAAATACCCATTCTGAAAAATATTTACCAATTTAAGTAAGTGGAAAGAAGCCAATTTATGTAGAAAATTTATATTTGTTTGATAACCAGCAAAGTTGGATTTTATATATCCACTGGCTATTTTTCTTCTTTTGAAACTTATATCTTCCTGTTCTTCATCAGGGATTGATCCATGTCCTCTTTGCATTAAGCTAGTATTTATGTCAACATATGGTTTAAAGTAGAGCTCTCACATCCTGTTCTTTCTCCCTAATAGCTCAACAGTGCCATTTCCTGAATAGTCTTTCCTTCTGTTACTGTCTTCAGAGGCTGCTTTGTCACCAATTTAATGTCAGAGCAAAAAATTGACATTACAAAACAATTTTTTTGTCTAATTAAAAAGTTTATATTCAAACCTATTTAAATATAGTTAATGATAAAACTGGTTAATACTTAACTGTGTAAATGGCATTTGAATGGTTTGCACCCTTTCTGCCTAAAAGTAGATAGTGATTTTATCCACTAGTTACACACAATTGCAGAGAACATCCCTTTGAAAGCCTTTGTCCACATGGAAGGTACTACTCTGTTTCTGGAGAAGCTTGTTTTATTTCTGGTCAAAAGTAGCAAGAAGATCCTTGGCCTGAAGGGTGGCTTTGTAGCAAAGCTTAGCAGGTGACCATAACGTCATGGATATATCCTAAGTCACAATGACAGCAGGACATTCAAGAAATCTCCCTTATCCTTTGCAGGAGTTGCCTCTTCTTGGCTGTGCTTCTTAGATATTACACTGTACCCGACTCGCCAAAATTCAAAGGAAGCTGCTATTAGCTATAGGGGATGATGGAAACTCTTGAAAACATGACCGGAAATGGAAAGCTTCTTTAGAGGGTTTTGAGATGTTTTGAGTCACTACATGGAATGAACCATTAAGGGCTATTATGGCCGTTCAAAGAGCACAGAGAATATAATTACTGTAAGAGCAGTATGTTTACTTCTGTATTGTATATAAAGGTGCAAATTGGGGCAGTGATGTCTGCATCATCTAATACTTGATGTTTTCTCTCAACAAGTGGAAACAAGGCCCCAAATATTTTCAGCATATAAGTACATCCCTTTCCTATATGACCTTTCACCCAGAAGGGAAGTGTTACTTTAATGGGATGCTTCCTGTCAAAATACTAAAAAGGAATACATGTTTGATACACTATACTTCGTTTATTTGCTTTTGCTGAAATGATCAAATAATCCATTATTAATTTCAGATGTATGCATTCACTGTCACTGTTGGTAGAAAATTAATTTTATGAGGTTCTCTCATTCTCAAAGCAGTCATTTCTCTTGTGCTGTTTGGTCTTACAGTGATTTTTGGGAAGAGGTTATTATTTTGTGAGTGAATGTACTGAGCTCAATAATGGGAAGGAGGAAATGAGCGAAATAAACAGAAGGTTCTGGGAAGGAGAATGGTAAATTGGAAAGGGCACTCATGAGGCCAGTTTCTGTGTTATTTATACCAAATTATGGGCAGAGAAAGAAAGGAAGAATAAATGTTGAACCAGTTGTGTTGGTTCACAGTAGGGTTTGAAAAGAAATTTTGGAGTGTGAATAGTTAGAATGAGCCGTTGCTCTCTTCATTATGCACTGGGAAAGAGAATGGGCCAGGGTTACACCTTAGAGGGGCAGAAAATGTGAACAATGTTTCTGTTAAAGAAGAGAGAGTGTCTTTGGAAGGGTTGAAGGTGGTAACTATGCAACTGACTCGACCTTGTCCAAGGTCATGTAACAGAATATGGTGGGAAATGGTTTATTTGTTTCTGACAACTCTGTTTATCTTTATTGTAGGCAAACGAACACCTGTGAGATGCCTTGGCTCTGACATTTTATGAGCAATTCTTAAAGTTTTTCAGAGTTTTTACACATTCAAGAAGGACTTATATTTGCTATTCTGTATACTACGAGAGGTATGGAGCAAAATGAGTACATTTGGGAGCAAAATTTTAATTCTGGCCAAGTCTTTGGTGGCTGTTTTAGATTGTACGTATTGTGTGAGGTTTGAAATACAAGTGCCACTTTTATTTTCTAAGACTTGTAGTATGAAATCACATGCATGTCACCATCCTTCGAACAAGATGTTCTCCGAAGTGGTCTATGCCAGTACGTATTTTCTGAAATCTATCTTCTGCTTTTTAGATACAGATCAACAAGATTCCATCTTTTCCTGGGAATTTTCCATCCTACTAAAGGAAATCTCCTTTCTGGGAACTCAAACAGATTTTTGTCTATATCACAAAAAAACTAGAAACTTTCACCAACAAGAAAAAGATATTTTTTTCCCTTGTCTATTATGTTAACTCAGATTTGTTGTTATTTTGAATGATTTTTTTTTCTTCTTGAGAAAATACTTGATGTTTTCTTTCAGCAATTGGAAACAAGGACCCAAATATGTTCAGCATATAAATACACCCCTTTCCTGTATGATCTTTCACCCAAAAGGAAAGTACTATCATTTTTTTTTTGTTTTTTTTTTTTTGAGACAGGGTCTCACTTTTTTGTGGTTCAGGCTGGCCCTGAGCTCAGCCTCCAACTCACATCACAGCAGTTCTCCTGCTTCTGCCTCCAGAGTTCTGGGATTACAGGCATGAGCCACCACGCCTGGCACTGTGGTATGTGGTACTGATTGCTGCTTGGTGTGAGTCTCCACACCCAGTATTGTATGTGGTTAACTGGGGATAGAACCCAGGTCCTTGCGCTTGCAAGACAGGCGCCGGAACCACTGAGCTAAATTCCTGACCCATAAAGTACTATCAATGGGATATTTCCTGTCAAAATACTTAATAAGGAGTACATGTTTGATATACTATACTTCATATTTTTGCTTTTGCTGTATGCATGTTTTTGCCATGTATTGCCATGTCTGTCACGTGTTTAGTACTGTCAGTGTCTCGATAGTCAGATGGGGAAACTAGTTAGCAGCTGGTGTTTTGCACATTCTTCAGGTACAGATCAGATAAAGATTCAGAACTCATCACTGAACCAACAATATCATTTTTTAGTGAGAAAAACCCTTACAATCTCTGACATTCAAGGCCTCTACCTTCAAATTTTCAAGTTCAGTAAACAGGCAGTATACAGGGCTGGGGTTTTAGCTCAGTGGTGCCATTACAGCCTCACAAGCGCAATGTCTTGAATTCGATCCCTTGTACGGGGGGGCACTCTACACTGTGTAAGTCCATGGTTCTTCCTCTATCCCCCCAGGTGATGTTGGCAAAGACAGTGATGCTAGTGGCAGTTAACAAGATTCCTTTTGTGAGTGAATGTACTGAGTGAATGTACTGAGCTCAATAATGGGAAGGAGCTTGTCATTCACATCGCTCAGTCTGGCTACCCAGAGTCATTGGTCAGCCAGTTCTCTTGCGACAGTTAGCATTACTATTCTCAAAAGACACGAACAGTTTATATGAAGTATTTTGAAAGTTGCATCAGAGTCAAGTTGTTTGGTTGACGTGTGCAGCTATGTGAACTTGGACTTGTTCTGTAACTGTCATGAGAATCTTGATTGGATCAGCTGGTATTTTAGTAGGCACCAGCCCCCTCCCCCAAGGTTAGTTGTTGTAGCAGATGTTAATAGTTTTCATTTTATTTATCTGTTTGTTTTATCTTGTGGAGCTTTGTTTCTTTGACTTTTCTGTTAAAGTTAAATCAATCTTTTTCTGGAGTTTTTTTTCCTGCTTTAACTCCCCTTCACAGCACACCTGCTTATAGCAAAATGGCGACCTCTAGCTCCCTCTCTCTTTTCTCACAGATCTGTTAAAAATTGCTACCTCCCTAAAAGTAACTACATGTAACCATGAAAATTAGCTAAGCTTTGATAAAGTCCTGCTAGCCGAAGTACAGATATGTAAAAATCCGATAATCATTAATCAAACTGTTACCTCTCTTATCTATAAAACTGGCTGGAAAGTTGAAAGGGAGGGGCAGTTAGTTTGAATGAGACTTGTTTTCCTGGTGGGTGACCCTCGCTAGCGAATAAAGTTCTCTTCTTTACCCAAGATGCTCTTTGATGGTCTTGACGCCCTCAAGTACCTTCAACTTCCTTTTGCTGTAACATAACCTCTCTGAGCCTCATTTTTCTCATCTGTAAGATAAAAGTGGTTGGGTATAACTCTCAAAATCATGGTGTGAGGACTTAATAGGAAAGCTCATTAGAGATTTTAGCTGATGTAATGACTTTCCCACAAGAATGTTGCCCCTGAGTTGGCCCATCTGCTCCGAGGCCTACAGTGAATATCAGGTTGTCCCAGAAAGCTCCTTTCTCATACAGCATCGGTCAAGTGTGGTGGCCCTGTTAGAGAAAAGCAAGTACGTTAACAGTAAGGTGAAAAGTGCTTTAAGACAAAAGGAGGGAATATTAGAAGAGCGTGTGGATTAGAAATGCCCGCTGTAAGCTTTGTTGCTATTTCCCCGTCCTCTTAACCGCCAGCCCTTGTGAATCAGAATACTCCAGCTGCTGTAACTGAGTTGTGAACTCAGTTAAAATATAAAAAGGCTTTGTCTACACCATTCACTTTAGCTACTCACTTAAAATGAGAAAAGAAATGGGAACCATTTACTCCCCAGGTCAGACTGCTTCCTGACCAGTCCAAATTGATAACTATCAGTTTATGCTCACTGCTCCTCTATGTAAGTGACAGTCTGGCCCTGAGACTGACCCTTGACTTAAACAAGATTTACCCTGCTTGTAACAAAGACTGTTAACAAGAATGTGACTCACCTACTGAATCAGACCCAGCCGTGAAAGAAGTAGATAGGAGTAAAATACTACATAAGAAAGAACAAAATGAGGATCAGGGCTGGATATTCTGAGCACTTACTTGGTGTGGTCTGGCCCCAGTGCAATTGAAAGAAAAATTATTTTTTTTTACCTGACTCTCTTCTCTCCTTGTGTCTTTGCTCTGTTCCCACGATAACCCTTCACAGCCTTTATTCTGTGCAAAGATGCCTTCCAGACACAAGGGCCATTGTCAGCCTGTGCTAACTCTGTAAAAATCACAAAAAACTAAACTAGCAAATGTTGATGTTACAGCTGTTACCAAATTCTGTTCAGGAATATTTAAAATATTTCATTTAAGTCTCTTACATTTGTTCTTATCAATGCATGCACTGGACTAACCAACAAACCTTGAGCTTACTTCCCTATAAATGAAACTCAGCTAGTTGTAAAATTTATCATTAATAAGTGTTCATTCATGAAAAATTTTAATGACAAAATATTTTTGAACTATGTTTATTTGGGTGAGAGAGGAATATAAATTCCTATATTTAGCTTTGCTGGTAATAGTTGACTCTAAATAAATGTGATTGATTCTCTGAAATGTTATATTACCCAGGATTGAAGCTATTAAGACACCACATAGGACCAACCAAAAGCCAATTTGCTCCTGCATGAATTCACTGTGCATTAACAGTATAAATCAAGCCTGTCCCTGCTTTCCAGTGCACAGCAAAGGTGGGTTGTTTCGTAGCACACGTGGGAATGAAAGGAAGCTAGTGGTCCTGTTTTCTGAAAAGAAAACTGTGTGCAGAGAGGAAGTGCTTTGGCTGAGATTGTTCAGCTAGTTAGATGGTTTAGCAAGAATCACCTATAATCTTGCCACTGAAAATAAACTTTTATCAAAGCAGATAATTGATTTAGTCTCTTGCTTTTGCTTTTTACCCTAGAATGTCAGAGATTTTTTGATGGATTTATCACTTGATACTAGTTATCCCAGTCCTTGAAATACTCTTAAGAGATTTCAGTGTCTTGCTTTGAACTTTCTAGTGTCACCAACCCGAACAGGTGATTGAATCAGTATAATTAAAAATAAACATTTTAGCCAGAGGCGGTAACAGGACAAGAGCATGGGGCTCAGGTTCAGGTGGGGTTGGGTTGGAATTTCTCTAAGGTCTGTCACTGTAGAGTGTTACATATACTCCCTGCACCTCATCTTCTGTCTGTGTATGGAGATGACTTTTCATACTTTCCAGGGTCATTTTGAGGCTTTAGTGAGAAGACACTTGGAAGATAGTACCGCAGGTAACAAGAATAAACACAGTCCTGTGAAATATGCTGTTGGGATGGCAGCTAGAATTGCGTTGAATCTATATAGTAGCTGTGGGAATATAGCCATTTTGATGATATTGGTTCTTCCTACCCAGGAGTATGGTATGTCTTTCCATTTTCTGATACCTTCTTCTATCTCTTTTTTCAGAGTGCTGTAGTTTTCCGCATAGAGGTCTTTCACCTCCTTTGTTAGATTGACTCCTGCATAGTTCATTTTTCTGGATGCTACTGTGAAAGGGACTGACTTTCCATTAAGTCTGTTGTTTGTGTGTACAAAAGCTATTGATTTTTGAGCATTGAACTTATATCCAGCTATGTTACTAAATTTGGCAATTAAGTCCAGCAGTTTTTTGGTTGAGTTTTTAGGATCCTCTAGATAGAGTATCATGTCATCAGCAAATAATGACAATTTAACTTCTTCCTTACCTGTCTTTATTCTTCTTATTTCTTTCTCTTGCCTAATTGCGGTTGCTAATATGTCCAGGACTATATTGAACAGAAGTGGTAGGAGGGGACATTCCTGTCTTGCTTCTGTTTTAAGGGTAAAAGATTTCAGTTTTTGACCATTTAGTATGATGCTGGCTGTTGGTTTCTCATAGATAGCTTTTATTAGTTTGAGATACAGTCAATCTGTTCCAATTTTATGTAGGGTTTTCATCATGAATGGATGTTGTATTTTGTGAAATGCTTTTTCTGCCTCAATTGAGGTGACCATATGGTTTTTGTCCTTTAGTCTGTTAATATAGTGTGTTACATTTATTGACTTACATATGTTGAACCATCCTTGCATCCCTGGGATGAATCCTACTGGGTCAGGGTGTATGATCTTTTTGATGATTCTCTGTATTCTGTTTGCCGGTATCTTATTGAACATTTTTACATCAATGTTCATTAAGGAGATTGGCCTATAGTTCTCTTTTGTGGTTAATTTAAAGACCCAGTTCAAAAATGAGCATCGAAAATGAACAGATACTTTTCAGAGGAAGAAGTAAGAGCAGCTAAGAAGTATATGAAGAAATTCTCAACATCACAGGTCATTCAAGAGATACAGGTGAAAACAACACTGAGATTTCATCTCACTCCACAAAGAATGGCTGCTATCTCAGAATTAGCCAACAACAAATGTTGGTGAGATTGTGAAGAAAAAAAGAATCCCTTCTCCACTGTTGGTGGGAGTGTAGATTCATACAACTGCTGTGGAAATCAGTGTGGAGATTCCTCAGAAAGCTAGGATTGGAGGTCTCATTTGATCCAGCCTTTGCTCTCCTAGGTATGTACACAAAAGAATTGAAAGATTCATATCAGAGCGACATATGTGCACACCCAGGTTTTTTGCAGCTCAGTTTGTGATTGGTAAATCTTGGAAACAACCAAAACATTTATCAACTGGAGACTGGATAAAGAAGATTTGTTTGTTTTATAGAATGGAGTATTATTCTGCCATTAAAAGTGATAAGATTGAGTCATTCATACTCAAATGGCTGCACCATGAGGATATCCTTAGAAGTGAAATAAATAGGTCCCAGATGTGTAGATATTGTATCTTTTCTCTGGTATGAGAAAAGGAAGATGTAAATGAGTTTTAGTATATATAGTTGATATTGTGAAATAGAAAATATTTGTAAGGAAAGAGGGTGTAGGGGTAAATAATGAGGGGAAAAAGAATGTGATAGTAATAATAAAAAGGAAATAAAGCTCATGTACATAGGGGTAGAAGGTTGCAGGATGGGTGGGGGAAAGGGAAAATGAGAATCGCATCATGTCATATTCTGGTACAAACTCTCAATGTTGAATGTGATGATCATGTGTATTCATCATGCACCAATAAAGACTTAGAAAAAAATAATAAACACAGTCCTGGCAGGCAGACCATATAGTAGCAGGGTGACCTTGTGCAAAGTCATTTGGTTGGCCTGATTGTGTTTCCACATCAGTAAGTTCTCTAAAATTCATGAGATCATATAAAAGTTTAATATGTAGGAAGGTCAATAAATGTTAGTATTGTTATTTGTTTTGTTAAAGACAGGGTCTCACTTCTGTAGTTCAGGCTGGCCCTGAGTTCAGCCTCACACTCACAGCAATCCTCCTGCCTCTGCCGCCCAAGTGCTGGGATTACAGGCATGAGCCACTACTCCTGGTACTGTGGTATGTGGTACTGATTGCTGGTTGGCGTGAAACTCCACACCTGGCATTGTTATATGTGGTTACCGGGGATTGAATTTGGGACCGTGCACTTGCAAGGCAGATGCTGGAACCCTGCGCTAAATCCCCGGCCCCTGAATGAATTCTTTGCAAACAGCAGACTTACCCTTTATCTGTCATTTTCATGCTCTTGGACTTTGTTGTTGAAAAAGTAATTTGCGAGCCAGTCCTTTAGCCTTACCCTGGAGTTGCTTGTAAATGTCTCTCCTGCCCCATCCACTGAATCAGAATTCACCTTTTAACAAGCTCCTTGGGAGATTCCTGTGCACCGTGGATTTTGACAAGTGCTACTCAAAAGCATAACTTTAGATTAAAACAGAAGTCTGGAAGCTTTTCCTGTTGTTGCAGCACAACTCATTAGACTTCCTGTTCTGTTTCTCATCATCTTTGATATATTCTGTTTGTCATCTCTAGGAGAGCTCTGTGTTGCCTGTTTTGCTTCAGTGCTCCTCTAGTTCTTTATAATTAGGATTATTCAGGATTTGCAGTTTCAGCATTTTATTTTGAGAAACTGTTTATATTAAATTCTTTAAAATTTTTTTTAGCAGTTTTGTCCAAGGCTCTGTTTTAGTCATTTTCCTTATTGCTAGGACAAATATCTAACCTTCTCAACTAAAGGAAAAGAGGTTTATTCGGGCAGCTGGCTCCAAGGCAGAGGGACAGAGAGGAGATGGAACTACTCGTGACTTGGTGTACAGAAAGCAGAGAGAGAAGAAAGGGTCTAGAAGGGGAGATACTGTCAATGGCTCTTTAACTCTGTGTAGGCCGCCCTGCCCAACAGCTACTCAGCGCTGAGCTCTGCAGAGGATGAGTTGCTCATGAATGCGGTGCCCCACAGTCACTTGCCACCCATGGGCCAGCCTGTAAGGGTGTGATACTCTAGGAGATGTTCCAGATTTAAACTGTAGTGAGCTTTTATTTTTTAATCTTTGGAAACCTGGTTTGTGTGTGTGTGTGCATGTGCGTGTGCGTGTGTGTGTGTGTGTGTGTGTGTGTGTGTGTGTGTGTTTTCGTGTATACTATTTAATATTATTTCCTTTCTTTACTCTTATGACCTTTGCCATAGCTCTTTTCTCTTAAGTATCTGTCATCAGAATTTGATTTAGAATTAAATCCATTGCTCTGAGATAATGCAGTTCAGAATTCTTTCAGATGCTGTGGTTAAACAGGTGAGTTTTCCAGCAGAAGTGTAATAAATGTAATTCTCTGCCAGTACTGTTAATGGCCTCTGTAATTGAGTGATGAATATTTACAGTTGAAGACTAACGGGGCCCATCCTGTTTTCTGAGGGAACTTGTTCATTAGAACTTTCTAACTTTCTCCTTAATGACTTTGCTGAACCATATTAATTAACTGTATGTGCAGACATTACACATACGGCGGAGTGGAAAGTAGACCTAACTCCCAGATGACTGTGTGAAGAGAGCTCTGGTTGAAGGATTCAGAATCTCACTGCCCACCTGCTAGCAGGGTCTCTGGGAGGCATAAACCATGCAGTTGGTTATCTTTTTTAAATTCAAATCTTTATTGGTACATTATGAATACACATCATCATCACATTCAACATTGAGAGTTTGTTACCTTTTCTCCCTTTCCTTCCCCCCTATCTTATCATCTTTATTTTTGCCAGAAGAAGTAATATCACAACAATTTGACTCAGGTATATTTTTGGCAGTTTTATAAATTTGTTGTATAGTTAAAATACGTATATTGGTAAGGGAATTAACATGTGGAAGACCTACTGTCAAACATATATTGCAAGACAGGGGAGCCACAACCACTGAGCTAAATCCCTGGCCCTGTCAAACATTTTAAAAAGAGAAAATAATCTTTTGAAATAAGTAACATCTTAACAGACAATACAACTCCTTCTGTCTGATGAATTGCAGAGAAATTAGCCTTTACATTTGCTTCATTTATTCTATTTTTGTTTTTATTTTTAGAATTACATAGTTACACTTACTGGTAGACACCAGAGGTAGTAAAGCATTTACCACTGCTGAAAGACAAATCTTTTTAAGATTTCAAACTGGTGTATTTTGCATTTACTCCTAAATGAACTTGAAAAATCAAAGTGGATTACAGACCTGAATATGAAAGCAGAAACACTTAACCTGCTACAAAACAGATTAGGTAGAACTCTTGGAGACATTGGCTTAGGGAAAGACTTTATGAACAGAATCTCAGCAATACAGGAACTAGCAGAAAGAATCAACAACTGGGATCTCATTTTATTAAAAATAGCTTCTGTATAGCAAGAGAAACTACTAGCAGAGCAAAATGACAATATACAATTTGGGAAAAAAATTTTACCAGCTGTTTTTCAGACAAAGGGACTACTACCTAGAGTATATAAAGAACTTTAAAAAAAATCAACCTGCCAAATTTAAAGATCCAGTTCAAAAATGGTCATCTGAAATAAACATTTTTCAGGTGAAGAAGTAAAGACAACAAAGAAACATATGAAGAAATGCTCAACATCGCTGGTCATTTGGGAGATGCAGAGGAAAACCACACTGAGATTGCATCTCACTCCACAAAGGAAGGCTGCTATTGTGAAATTAACTAGCAACAAAGGCTGGGGAGGGTGTGGTGAGAAACATACCCTTCTCCATTGTTAATGGGAAAACTGGAGCAAACACTGTGGAGATCAGTGTGGAGATTCCTTAAAAAAAAAGATTAGAGGTCCTGAAGGTATAAATAAGTAAATAAATAAATGAACTTGAATTATCTAACTCTTTCTTGGCATATAATATTTATCAGAAAATAATGAATTGTTATTTAGTTTTATATAGCTTTTGGTAAAGGATTGTATTATCTGTTAGCTTCTTAAAGGGCAAGGACTATGTTATGCTTTTTATGTAAA
>PVIR01018804.1:0-33060 GCA_004026965.1 Petromus typicus | reverse complement strand
AGGAAGAAGTAAGAGCAGCTAAGAAGCATATGAAGAAATGCTCAACATCATTAGTCATTCGAGAGATGCAGATGAAAACAACATTGAGATTTCATCTCACTCCACATAGAATGGCTGCCATTTCAGATTCAGCCAACGGCAAATGTTGGTGAGGCTGCAGAGAAGAAGGAACCCTTCTCCACTGTTGGTGGGACTGTAGGCTCGTACAACCCCTGTGGAGATCAGTTTGGAGATTCCTCAAAAAGCTAGGATTGGAGGTCCCATTTGACCCAGCCATTGCCCTGCTAGGTATATATACACAAGAATTAAAAGACTCATATCACAGTGACATATGTGCACCCATGTTTATAGCAGCCCAATTTGTGATTGCTACATCTTGGAAACAACCCAAATGTCCATCAACTGGAGACTGGATAAAAAAGTTGTGGTTCTTCTACAGAATGGAGTATTACTCTGTCATAAAAAATGATAAGTTTGAATCATTTCTACTTAAATGGACATACCTTGAGGATATCCTCATAAGTGAAATAAATAGGGCACAGATAGGTACATATCATATATTTTCTCTGGTATGAGAAAATAAAGATGTAAATGAGTCCTAGAATTGTATGTTATATATTGTGAAATATAAAATGCTCAAAGTAAAATAGGGTGAAGGGGGAAAAATGATGAGATTGTAACAAAAAAGTAAGGAAACAAATTTTATGTATATGGGGGGTGGTAGGGTGGGTAGGGCTATGGGAAAAAATGAGAATGAAGTTGTGTTTTATACTTGTACAAATCCCCATTATAGAGTGCAATCATGATGCATTTATGTAATGTACCAATAAAGATTTAAAAATTTTTTTAAAAATAAAATATTTTCCTGGACAGGATTATAATAGCAATTGGTTAAATTTTATTTCTCAGTAATTAAATATATTGCAATTATGATAAAAATAACTGGATTACATTCACATGCTAAATACTGTCAACTGGGGAAAAGACTAAAAACAGTAAGACAATGCAACTATTGCTTGCAAGAGACACAAGAATCACACAGAGATTGAGAAGATTTTCCGTACTCAATAATCATATCAGACAAAATAGAAATCAAAGCAAATAAAAAGTGCATTAAGGAGAACAAAGAGGTATAACTCACTGTGAAGAGATGTGATTATCCAGGAAATTATAACACAAATCTTAATGTGATAAACAAATTCCTTTAGCTATATAAGCAGGAACTGATACACATGCAAAGAAAGATAAACACATCTACAATTCTAAAGAGAGGTTTTACATATTTATTTTTTATGAGTACATGTTTAGTAGGTAATGTTTACATTTCTGTGGGAAGTTGGTACATATACATAATCCACCTTATTTTCTTTTTTCACCCCTTCTCCTCCCCTTTCTCTCCCTGCCCTCCATCTCTGGACGCCCTAAAGAGATTTCAAAGTATTTTCCATTAAAATAGATAACATAGAGTTTGATGTCAATATATATCTGTCACAAAGTTAAATTTATACATACAAAGTTGAATAGGTATAGTACACACACACACGCTTTATAGTACACATGGAAAATTCCTAAAACTAGCTATGTATTAGGACAGAAAATTTTAAGAAATTCTAAAATATCTGGTCAAATAAAAATTAGGCTATACTCACCAAGCAAAATGCAATAAAAATGTAAAAACAAATTAATGTTAGAGAGATAGAAGCAAAAATTCTGAAGTGATCCTATTGGAATTTAAAAACTAAATCCTTTCCAGTTAAAGGAAAATTATGATAGAAATTATAATAGAAATTAGTAACTACTTAAAAATAAAATGCATACATATAAAATCATCCGATCTGCTGCACCCTGGCCGTACTCAGAAGAAAACATGTCGAGCTGGGATTTGATTTGTGAATATAATCTGAGCACTGCCCAGACCGAGACATATGAAGACAGAAACACTGCAGAAACGGTGTGACAGGTATATCCTAGCAAATTTTCAAAAGCTACCACAAGTACAGTTTGAACTGACCCTGAGCATAGAAAATGGGTCCCTTCTGACCGTTTTGTGGGCTTAGCACAACTCTGATGCTGAAACAAATCGAGCTGGAGAAAATGACGCGCAATTCTCACGTCCAGACCTAAGTACACAGTCCTTAATAAGATATCTGTCAGCGGCCTCAGCCACTAACTAGAAATCTCAGCAAATACAGATTCCAAATTTGTCACACAAATATAAATATTTTCCAGAGACAACTCATTCTAAACAGGAATAAACAATACAATGCTTAAGAGTATCTTACAGAGGAAAATATAACATCCCAATTAGAAAATCTATAAAATTTTCAGAAAAACCTGTAATGACAGCTTAATGAAGAGAAATAGTCCAAGTTCTTATACCACAGAAATTCCATCATCTTCTCTGTTTTTTTTTTTTTGCCTCTGCTTCTTGTCTGCGACAAGTAGCTGCTTGCTGATAAGGAAATCGCCTCTCTTGAGAGGGGTGGTCCTCGGGTCTAGATAAGCTGGAGACCAGGGGACCTGTTTCCTGTGGGTTCTGCTGGAGGCTGGTGGGGCGAGGCCTCCCAAACATATTACATGTGCATAGAAAGTGTCTGTGTTGCCCTCCAGGAAAGCAGAATTGTTTCTTCCATTTCTCAAGACAAGTAGTAAATGGTAACGTTTCCATCCTCAGATTTTCTACTTTCTAACAATCGCATCGCCATTTTGGAGACAGGAGATGTTTTAGGAACAGAATGACCCAGTATTCAGGTCTCTAGCACCCTCTCTGTCACCATAGTGACTTGTGTATCAGTGAAG
The DNA here is from genome assembly GCA_004026965.1 of Petromus typicus. Classification (NCBI taxonomy): domain Eukaryota; kingdom Metazoa; phylum Chordata; class Mammalia; order Rodentia; family Petromuridae; genus Petromus; species Petromus typicus. Next base: position 30,261 of record PVIR01018804.1, on the reverse strand, counting down.
AGCAGGGCAGGATGTAGCTGAGGGCTTCAGTCACCACCGGGAATTGTGCTGTCACAAGTTCCCCGCCTGTGGCCCCTCCTTATCAGCAGTAGCTGGCACCCTCAGGGAAAGGGACATCGAACTAAGTAAGTGTGTGGACTACAAGTACTAGATGTCCTCTGGAGTTCAAGTTCCAGAAGTTCCTGCTACTTTTCAACCCCTAAACCTAGCACTGACCATTGAGAAGAAACTGACTTTGATAGACCGTGACTGTTTGCATTTCCATAGGAACTCCAGCAATCCCTGAGAAGGTAGCCATTACACTCTCAAAGACTCTAACCAGTGGGGACAAACTTTTGTTTACAATAGTCTGTGCATCTGCCATTTAAACTGTTTTCTCTATTACCAAATCTTCTTGATTCTCTAGAATCTCTCATAATTTGTCCTCTCAACTAGTTCTCCACCATCTTCCGGAGCTCCTGCTACTTTTGCCAAATTTCCACCTACACTGCTCTTGTGGGTTTTTTTGTGGTTTCATTCTGTTTGACCAAACCTTCCCCCATCCCTCCCCCTTGCCTTGCATCTGGGCATCTCAATTATGGGGTTAACAAAGATGTTGTCTCTAGAGCATTTCTTCTCAATTCCTTCTAGCTAACCTTTCCCTTGAGCCCCAGCCTCATTCAGACAGCATTTTCTGGGACCAAAGAGATAGCACAGGGAGAGAGCTGAGGCCAAGGCAGCAGACTTCCTGAGACACTGGGCCCAGGCAGGTGATCATGGCAGTGAAGGGGCCAGATGGCAAACTGGCAAGCTCAGGCCCAGTAAAGAGAGCAGCTGCTACGCAGTGCCTCTGATCCGAGCCAGGTGGAGCGCGGACTTCGAGCTGCCAAAGAGTTCAGTTTTTAAGAAGCCAGAAATATCTCTGTTATCAGAAACTTAGTCTGCCCAAACCCTGCACAGTTCTTTGGCTACACTTGGAGAGCTGCAGGAGCTAATTACCAATTAAGTAGCTCCCACTTTAGCTCGGAGAAGATTGTAATCGCCCACCTGTGGAACAGTACCCCAGAAAAGCAGAGCAGATGGGGTCCAGCGAGAGCCAGGCCTCCTGCCGGGTCCTCCCTGGGGATGACTTGGTGGGGCAGCCGCTGTGCATCACGCTGTCTGATGTGTCAGGAGCTATGGTGAGCACTTTACATGTGTTAGCACACAGACTCTTCTCTAGATTGAGTAAATAAAGCACATGAGGTCTAGTTAAATTTGGGTTTTGCTAGGTTCATCGTTATAAAAATGTATGTTTTTCTGTGATATGAATGTAACCAAGCATTCTGTGTTTTATTTAATGATCCTATATAAGAGTTCAGGATGGTAGCAATCCTGTCTACAGAAGAGATATATCCTTGGCAATTAGCTGAAGTAAAACTGATCAGAATTCAGAAAGCCAACACTTTTCTTCCACAACCAACCTGGGTCACAGATATTATGGGCCCAGCAAGTAAACAGCAATTCTTACACTTAAAAATTATTTTTGAGGGCCAGGGATTTAGCCCAGTGGTTCCAGCACCTGTCTTATAAGCGCAAGGGCCCAGGTTCGATCCCTGGCAACCATATAACAATACTGGGCTTGGAGACTCACCCCAGCAGCAACCAGTACCACATACCACAGTGCCTGGCATAGCTCATGCCTGTAATCCTAGCACTCAGGAGGCAGAGGCAGGAGGACTGCTGTGATGTGAGTTTGAGGCTGAGCTCAGGGCCAGCCTGAACCACAAAACAAGACCCTATCTCAAAATAAATAAATAAATAAATAAACAAAATAAAATAAAAATAAAAATTATTTTTGAAAATCTTATGGTTTTAATGTAATGATAATCCCTGAGCCCCAGGGTCTCACTATGTAAGCCAGGCTGGCTCCAAACTCTCATGGTCCCCCTTCCTAACCAAGTGTTGGCACCACCTGTGTACGCCATGATGCCCAGGTGTTCCGATGATAATTTTTAAACACTTGCTGACTTACCAGATAAAAAGTTGGATCCTCATTTGAACTAATACTAAACTACTTGAGACATTTTAGGAGAATTTTAACATAGACTAGATATTTAATGACAACACACTAAAGATCAATGTTAGTGGAAATGTGCACTAGTGTTTTCTGAAGAATAGTTCAGATCCTTTGAAAATACATGTTGAAATTCTTACAGAAAATATAAATAATATCTGGGAATCGCTTCAAAATAACACTATTGGAATATGAGTGAGGAGTGAAAACAAGATTGGCCAGGTGAAATTATGTGCTAGGAACTCATACGAACTACTTATATCATCTGTGAGCTATCTATCTATCTATCTCCTTTTGTATATTTTTGAAACTTTTTATAAGGTACAGTAAAAAAAATTTTACTTACTATTCAAAGACAGTTTGCAACTAAAAGATATTGAAACAGGCTGATTCCCTAAATTAACATTTGTCAAACTAAGGTTCAAGTCTTCTTTGGGATTCTTTATTTCCTTCTACTCTTTATTGAGTTTTTTGGTACATTCTAGATATATATTATGATTATTCTCATCATTGAGAGTTTGTACCTGTACATGACACATCTTGATTCCCATTTTTTACCATTTCCTGGCCCTCCCTACAATTCCCCACTCCCAATATACATAAGGTTTATTTCCATTACTTTTTGTTCTATCATTTTTTAAATTTCCCTTCTTTGCTTTCCCCTTCCCCCACCCAGTTCCTCTTTCCCTTTGAACATTTCTTCTTTGAACATATCTATCCTACATGGGCCTCATTCACACCTTCAGCTTCTTGCATTGGAAAAGTGATATGAAATTTACACATGTCATCTGTTTATTTCACTTATCAGTATGGCCTCAAAATTCCTCCATTAAGTATAAACATCTCTAATTTATCACTCTATGGATGAGTAATACTCTTTTATTTAAAAAAAACTATCCATTCTCCTCTTGGGATTCTTGAGAATTATATTTTCTTTGCAAAAGTATATACAATTATCATATTTGAGAAATACTGAGTGCTGTTTTACTGTTTAATGCATATAAAGAAGAAATAAATATTATCAGCATTTTGGAGATATTGGAAATCTATTTGAAGTTAAAAAGAGTAATGCTTTTCTAGAAATTTCACTTCCATGGATGGAAGGTAAAATTTCCAAACCACATGAGACAGCTGTGTGCCCTTCTAACATATAATGGAGGAAATTCCCAGACTGCTCTCAGTTGTCCACAGGCAGGTCTTGAAAACTTCTCCTTATCCAGCAATGTTGGGTGACAGTGACTGCAGTGAGCTGCACCTGGGTCCATAACCTTAGAGAACACTTTTACCACAGAGCTTCCCGAGGAAAGCGTGTCCTACACACCATTGGAACAGCAAGCACTGCCCTCGCCACCCACCAAGCACGGGCCTCTGTATCTGCCCACCTGCAGATGTCCCAGCGTCTAAAAATAGGAAGGCCTTTGTTATTGTAAGAGTGTCCCATGAGCATACATGGTGCCTTTGGAAGAGCAAGAAGACAGAAAGTGGAAGAATGGTGCCGTGTGCAACAGTGGGAGAGAACGCACTGGATGTAGTAGGTAGTGACAGCTGGTGAGGAGCTGTCCTCACGTGGCAGAAAACTACTGGCATGTGTGGCTGTAGAGAACAAGTATTTCCCAACAGTACATTTTGCAATGCTGATCCATTGCCAGGTGATCAAGCAGGAGCCAAGTATCTAGAGGCTCATGGCTGGTCATCTTCACTGAGAATAGCTTTGTTTGGGGGTAGCTACAAGTGACAGTGGGGTACCATATATATATATATATATATATATATATATATATATATACATACACATATATATACATATATATGTACATACATATATATACGTATATATATGTATATATATACATATATATACGTATATATATATGTATATACATATATATATGGTGCTACTTTTCATGAGTCCCTTGATATGAAAAACATGTTATAGAGTTATTTACATTTTTACAAAAATAGACAGTCAGACTGAGGTAATCTTTCCATTTACCGCTCCTCACTTTAAACTCCACTGAAGAAACTCAACTCCAGGACTCAAACCTACATGAGTTTTGCAGGTGAAGGACCAGGTACTGTGCCGAGTCCACTCTGCGTGAGTACAGAGCACGACTGTGATAACCAGGAGAGATTCACTGGCAAGACCGCTGTGGATCTCTGCCCACCACAGTCACTGCATGGGTGAGGATTTCTCTGCCTTTGCCGCTTCTGTGAAACAGGTGTGCTTCTCTCAGACACACTGGGAAATGATTTTGGATTTACTTAAATAGAATGTTTAGGGAGAGAAAACCTTAGTGGCTTTAACTATTTGAACAAGTTTTAGAATAATAGGTTGTTAAAAGGAAAGCATAGACTTAACACACTTAACATGTAAAATATTCCTGCGGAGAATAAAGGCAGGCATTTGCCAGATGATGTGTGCCATCCTTGCCTGTAATATACCTTTTCTCAGGTTTTTAGGCGTCATGGTGGCACAGGTATTATCAATGCTGTGTATATTGGCCTTGGGTAGAAATGAATAGGAGCTTGGAGATGGAAGCTGCCAGGGAAAGCCTGAAAGGTCATGAGATTATCAAGTTTCCAGAAGGATCGGTCACCAGATTGTTTTGCTACCACCAGCTTCTCACTCATGATGGGATTTGTAAGCAAACCAAAGCTGTAGACACTGCTTCTATTGCAGTTCACGAGGACTGATAGGAAGTGGGGTCCAAGAAAGCAGATCGGGGGCCCTGGACCAAGCAGGAGAGACATGGAAGTGATTTCCTCCTTGGGGTTTAAGTGTAAGAGAGAAGCAGGCAGAAGGTGGGACCCTGTGACATGGGTCCCTGTGGTCACGGGAGTGTCCCCGCTGAGACTGAAGGCCGGTTGGTTGGCCTTTGCCCACCTCACTGCTGGCTCGTGTAAGAATTCAGAGTTAGCAGCAGACAAGCAGTCTCCTGAGTCAAAAGGGCAGCTACCATGTCAGAGGAGAGAGAGCAACGCTAGTGTTGGTGGTGACAGGGACAGTGCAGGCTCTCAGATAGGAATGCTCAGGGAGTCATTGGAGGGTCTTGTTAAAACGTGCAGTGTAGTTTCTGCTTCAGTAGCTGGGAGGGGTTGATGCTGAAAGTTACTTTCTAACCAGCACCTGGTCGGACTCACCCTGCTGCAGACAGACTGTCCTGGCCCCCAATACCAAGATATAGAAAATTCCCAGCAAAGATTTTAGAGCTGAAGAGAAGTCAGAGTCTAATATTAAGTTGGTTCTCACTTGAGTGTGAGACAAAGTTTGGATTTAATAATAATTTTTATATGCTACAGGTTATTGCTATATATAACAAATTGTGCCAAACCACTGATAGATAATTCTTTATCATTTGTTCCAATGGTCATTAATTTTTACATATAGTATTTTATACTTATCTTTAATTTACTTAAATATGAGTATGATTATTTTTAAAACCTGTTTAGTTAACCTGCAGATATAATTCTGTGATAAACCACTTGCTCAGTGGGTATGAAGCCCTGGGTGTGATACCCAGACCTGGAAAAAAAAAAAGTTTAATACATAATAGTTGCTCAGTAAATGCTCACACTTAGTGACTAAATGAATGAAAAAAAACCATGAGAAAACCTATTGGGCCTTCTGACTTAGCCATACTAACTGCAAAAACTTTATTTCAGGTTAAAATAATATATGATGTGTATATTTAATGTACCAATAAAGATAAAAAAAATAATATAATCAATGTAATTATTCTACAAATAGCACTTCTCTGATTAGAAATGCAGTTTTGTCAACACTATTGGAACTCAAATTTCCTTCCTTGGACTTGTGAATTTGTGAAATACATATGCACATACATGAATACACATTTCACATGAATGAAAACCTCCCAGGGCCACTGCCAATGGGGTGTGTGGATAGTAGGCTTTCAGAGGTGCCCAAACTCTAATACCCTTAGAAGCAAGGAACTAGGGCTGGGAATGAGACATACCATGATAAATGGCGGTGGTCAGAGGCGTCCAAACAACCTCTTCCTGGGAGGAATTTATACTCAGAGAGAGAGCTGTTATCCTGGTGTCAACTCCTCTCTAGAGGTCTGTTACCCTCTCTTTGAGAAAAGACTTATTAAATAGTATTCAGTTTGTACTGTTAAGAATATCATTTCTGAGCCTCCATGACACAGTGATGAGTGTAATTGATGTTAATATATTACAATGAATATGAATTTGCAATCAAAAAAGAGCAAGTTCATGGTCAGAGAATTGCAATTGGAGCTATGTGGTTAGACTTCTTAGTCAGGTATGATATTCAGTGGTATTTATTGCAGTTCCTCCCTGCATTCCTACTGGATAGCACTGTGTGTATAAGAGTATCGGGGGGTGTTTGAATTTGGGATACTGGGAAGTAGAGCCTCCAAATGTTGCCCTTAGCAACTTCCAATGTCAATGTTAAGATCAGATTCTCATTTAGATTTTTAAGTGTTGGAATTTATGCCACCTTAAGAGGCAAAGGTAACTGGATTGTATGCCCATTGTTAAGCTACACTAAGTATGAAAGGAAGTTTAACAAAGTCAAAATAGCAACAACAAAGGAGCAAGGAAGGACAACACCCTGCAAAAATGTGAACTTTTCTTTCAGGGACAGGAGGAGCAGGTTGCTACGGCAGGCCCAAGTCACTATGTATGTGGACCAAATAAATAAACAAATGAATGGGTTGTTATCCTACAAGGCTGGCAAAAGCCCAGCAGCCTTGCTCCCCATATCCAGGGCAATGGGCAGGAAACAGGAAAGGAAGCAAGAGGCAATGGGCTTCTGTATTGCTTGTTCCAGATCCTGATCTATTTGCTCTTTGCCATTCAAGCCCATCTAGAAAGTGCTGTGTACTCACATAAAGCTGTTCTTGGTCACAGGCCACTACAGCAGAGTGAGACCCTTCCCAGGGGTTTTCAACATGGGATCCAGAGACAAAAGCAGCTCTTTTAGGAGCACAGTTTAAAAGCTGCCAGTGGATAGGTTCCCTTCCACACGAAAGAGCTATTCTACAACTGGAGCTGCTGAGCTCCAGCAACTCCAGTTGTAGATCATCTGACTGAGAACATCTGACTGCTTCTTGGTCCTTTCTATTTATACCTCTAATGCCCACTCATTGGCTCACTGGGTCTGTTCTGCAGGTTGATGGTTTCACTGATGAATTCTGCAGGTTGAAACTCTTGGAATTTTGGTTAAATAAATTCAACACTGGGCGTAGAGAATTTGTGCTTAGTATTTAAACCCACATTTTCTTAGGTGATGCTGGGCTGAAATTTAAAATGAACACACACTGATCATATTGCTCATATTTCCTATTGCTGGGACAGTCATCAATACCCACAAATTAAAGGGGAGCAGTTTAATTTAAACTGCTTAAACTGCTCCCCTTTAATTTGTCTCAGTTTTAGAAGATTTGGTCCCTGGTCAACTGATTCTGAGGTAGAAGCATCACATGGAAGGGTGTGGTGAGCACAGATGCTCAGTTCACGGTGGCTATGAAGCAGAGCAGGGGACAGTAATGGAGAAAATAGTGAGGGACCCCATGGTCACAGCTCCAGCATTCACCCAGACACACCCAGCAGTGTGTTTGACTAATCCTTTCACCAGCTCTAAGACAAACAAGTACATGATTACCTTCACCATCCCACGGACAACAATGAACAACAGACAAGAGAAGATGGTACTGAGCAGGCAGAAAGAACTGCAGCCACAGTGATGCATTAAACCAGCTGTCTTGGGCAAATGACTTGACCTGAAGTTTTGCTTCTCATTGTAAGATGCCCTTTTGAGAGGTGATAGGACAGGACAGGTATGAGCTTATGACTGGGAGCCTGACGGTGATTCATACATTCACAAACTCTACATGGAGCTCCTGGTTCCTGTGCAGTCAGGCACAGGGCTGTACAGTGGTGAAGCTGAGCTTCCACAACAAGTAGGTGTCCAGCACCCATTGCATTTATAAACCTGCAGAACTCACAGTTCAGGATAAATCTTCCCAACTAGGTGTACAACTTTGAGAAATGATTCTGGAACTTTATAAGGGCATAGGCTGTGTTAACTTTTCTCAGTGACTTATCTGACAAAGCTCAGTTAATTTTAAAAACAACCCAACCAAGTTCATTCCATAATCATTCTCATTTTGCAGATGGAAGAAGGAGAAGTACATAGCCTAGGTGGATATATCAAAGTTTCAGGAGTCAACTCAAGTCTCCATGTCGGGAAACACCAGAGTCACTAAGCCATGATTTCTCCATCTATAAAATGAGAATAATAAGAATTCCAATCATAGGATTATTGTGAAGTTTGAATGAAATGATTTATGTTAAAGATTTAGTATAACTCTTGCTCCAAATTGTGCCCTTAGTTAAGATAATTTTTGTTATTTCTTTAACCTTTGTCTTGGGCCACCTCAGCATCTCCTACACAGTTGTCAGGATCCCCAGGGAGAGCCTTCTCAGGATCTTATCTGATGTTTTATCTGATATCTAGCTCTTTCCTGGGGCAATGTCTAACTCCATCCCTCTGGCAGCCTCAGGACTTCTACACCAGGAGCTGTACTTCCTACCAGATCCCTGTACCCCTGGGAAGAAAAGGATGTCTTCGGCTCCCAGACTGTAGAGCACAGTTGGACCCTGGGCTGAGTGTGGAGAATGTATGCTCCTCTGTCCACTGAGGAATGCCAGGGGGGCTAAAACTTCCTCCTGAACTGCATCCCTCTGTTCTTCCGACGTGGTCCTCCTGCATGGATCTTCCACTACCCTAATCTCTTAATTTAGCAGAATAAAATGAATGTATCCATCATTTATCATCATGTATCAAACACCAGGGTGCTTCTGTGCACCCAGGAAAACTGTCTAGAAGCATCAGAATCTGAAAGATAAATTCAACTGGGAGTAATCTTGTATGATAGATACTGTGAAATAGGAAGAAATGTCTTTGTGGGAAGGAGGCCTAGGGAAGGGGCAGGAAAGAAAGGAAAGGAAAAGAAAAAAAACAAGAAAAGAAGAAAAAATGGGAACGAAGCTATGTAAATAATGAGAGGAAGAGGGACTACAGGGAGGGGTAGAGGAGGGGAAAATGAATCATGTAAAGGTAGAAACTACCTATGATCAGTATATATATCTGAAATGTACCAAAATTTTTTTATTAACAAAATCATAATAATTACCAAAGCATTTTATCATTCTTTTCATTACCCTCTGTCCTGATAAATATTTATTTATGGAAATTTGCCTTCACAGATGCCCTAGTGAAATGTACTTGTAAATATGCATGGATAAACCTAGGGAAAGAGCATCTGCTTTGTGGGAAAAAAATTTTCTAATCCTTTCCCAGATGGAGCAAAAGTTCCAATAAACTTCTTGTCACCTGGATGTCCTGTCCTCTGGGACTGCCCCAGGGCTGGGAGCTGTTGTGTGTGAGTGCTAGAGGGGCAGGAGGTCAGTGACAACAAGGAAAGGGAAGGTCACACAGCCGGAAGAGGTGGCCCCTGCTCACTTGCAGCTCAGTGACTGGAGGGGCTTCCTGCATGTTTGCTGACATCTGGCAAGTGTTCTGCCCTGCAAGCCGCTTTCCAGCAATGTCTGTGAATCAACATGTTTGCTTGGAATATGTGTGCTCATGGTTCCCGTGCCCTGGGGAAAGTCACACCTTGTCCAGGTATTTTAGGACAGGGATCTAGTGTCTGCCCCCCCCAACCTCCCTTCTCCCTGCAGCCTCACTCTCCCCAACTTTCCAGCCACACAGGGCTAATCTCACCCCCCAAACCTCAGGCTGTTTCCCAGACTTTCTCATACTGTTCCTTCTCCTGGAAAGACCTTCTGTCAGCTCTCATGGTTTTCTCCTATTCAGTGTTTAGGCCTGAGTTTAGATACTGTCACCTTCTTCTCAATGACTGGGCTCCTGTAGCCAGGAATACTTCCCACCACCGGTAGCTTCTATAATGCAGAAGGGCCTTTTTAACTTACTGTACTGTTAACTCCTTGGAGGAAGGGTTATCTAATTTATCATTTTAATTCCAGTGCCTAACATATGATAAATACTCAAAATGAAGTGGAATCTAGTCTAGTATTATTTTTAAAAATTAAAGTGGGCCCCCTTTTGACATTGAGCTCTTTACTCTCACCTTTTAAGTCTCCATCAGAAGAATAAGGGAATTTACAGCTTCCTTATTTCCAGATAGGTTGGACCAGTGGATGAAATTCTATAATAAAAAGATAAAATGTGCCATGTGTGAAAGGCTCTGTCATCAGCCTTTCAAATCTCATCCAGGATGCTACAAGATTTGGGGGGAAATAAAGGAAAGGAAAAGGAAAGGAGCAATGAGAGAAGCACTTTAACGTACTTGAAAGTGAGTATTACAGGATGTTATACTCCATTTCTCTCACCCTGAACACTAAGGAAAAGTCGGTCTGACTGTGTAAAGTTATATTATACATCATTCACCACATAACCTCTAACATAGAGATCATTTTAAAAAAATAGACGATCTTTTGCCAACAGCAACTCTTAAGAGCATAAAATAGACAGCTTTTGTGTCCACTCTGGGTGGAGACAGTTGATACCATCCACGTCATTGTCAGGAATTTCTAGCTTGCGCAGGAGGCTGGAGTAGAGATCACACATAGTAAAAATACAACATCATGCATCTAACCCGGCTGATCTAAGCATAGCCTTCCTTCCAAAGCTTCTTAATAGGAGAACTATAAACCTGGTGGGGAAAACTCTTTCTAAGCAGTTGTAAGTCTAATGCTCAGTTATGGCAACAGAAAACTGACTAAGACATCTTGTCTGAAGAAAGACACACTTCACCTGTCTGTCTTTGGAAGCTTTGCTTGGGATTCATGGATGTGCCTGGATAATTTGAAGAAGACCAGATAGTGCAAGCAAAAGAAGATGGGAATGGGGCTTGACTTGAACTGCTGAGCAATGTGGGCTGCCTTCTCCTCTTTAGGAGCAACATAGAGCTCTCAAAAGAAAAGCAGCTACCAAACACAGCTGTTGTGACTGTGAGCGGATGAGATAAGATTCTTTGAGGTGTCAACCAGGAGGAGGGTGTCTGTGGCTTTGATTTACTTTAATGGAGATACAAGGGCTTCATACTTCAGGCATGTGTGGGAATGTGTTCAAAGTGACTGTCCAATGCAAAAGTGAGTGTGAGGAAGGAAGCCATCACATTTCCCACACCCCCCAGCTTCTTTGTCTTCAGATCACACCAATTTGCAGCCTGTGTACTTGCCAAAGGAACCTGTCACCTACAATAGTTAGTAGTATAGGAGAAACAGAGCTGAGATAGATGTTCATTTCAGAGATGGATGAATGAATGAAGGAATGAATGAGTGAATGAATGCACTGCTGTTGGACCTGGTACACCACCAGATGGAAATGGATGAAGATGCAATCTGTCAAAAGTGAGTTCAATTGTATTGACTGTGAGAAAGCTCAACTCTTCTACAAGTGCTGGCCAGATTGCTCATAGTTTTGCATAGTCATAGACTTTGTCATCTATTATATAGTGTATACATTTAGGAAAAAGAAAGCTTTAATTAATGTACATATCTGCTTTATTATTAATGCTATCATGTGTAAAATGCCTTGGGATTCACTAAGATGAAAGCAAGCAATGTATGAGTGAGATATGAGTATGCTTCTCATAATTACAGCCCTCAGCACAAGAGTTCATTATCAGCTCCCATCATGCAAGTGCCCCATCTTGCTGCTCTAACAAACAGCAGTTGTTGAAAGGGTTCACCGAGGGCACAGGATGTCACTGACAAAGGTTTCTGTCAGCTTGCTGCTTATGGGAACACTATGATGCAAGTCAGGTGCCTCAAATTCCATTGGCTGAACCCTGAATATAGATTCATTTTTAATAAGTTTGAAGAATAAAAGTCAGCTCTTTCTAAGTTTTCCTGGTAGGAGGTTGTGAGGACTCATTGCATGAGGTTCCTTCCCTATAAGGTGCCTGAGTTATTTAATATCTGGGGTACGGGGTTGGAAATGGGGGGGTTATTAATCCTTTCCATTTTTCCTGGACCCCAGCTGCCCTGTCTCTTAAAATACATTTTCAGTGGGGCTGATACATCCCTCCTTGGTGAGGAGTCACCTTAACATCACTACAACAATAGAATCAATTTAGAAAGAGAAAAGACTTACTTTGGCTCACTGCTGCTGAGGTTCCAGTCCCTGCTTGGGTGGTCCTTTCAGGGTGGGGGGTGGCCTGCGGTGAGGTAACACATCATAGTGGATGTGTGTTGTAGATTAAACCTGTTACCCCATGGCCAGGAGGCCATGAGTCCCCAGCAGCGCCCACTTGTTCTACTTGTTCTAGCAACTCCTCAAATCACCACCCTAGAGACTAAGCTTTCAGTGGATGTACCTTTGGAAGTACATTCAAGATTCAAAATGTAGGAAAGGAAAACAATTCCTCTTCCTCCTTTTATATATAAAGTATAATAATAATATAAACCAGCCCTAAATAATATTTCTGTGATATTAAAGTTTCACATGAAGGACAATTAGGATACAAAACCTGTATGTTTTCTTATGGGGATGATAAAGAAAATAATGTTTGCAAAATGTTGCTCTTGCTCTTCAAGAAGCAATTTAATGGGTGATCAATAAACCTTTCATTCATTATAGGGGAGGACAACTCAGAGAGATGAATAAAGATGAATCCTCTTGGGAAACCGTCATCCTACCACTGAATGAAAACCTCATATTTCAATATTTGGATTTTCTCTTATGGTTTGAATTTCTAATCCCCATCAAAGTCCAAATATCTTTAGGTGAGGTAATACCAGACTCAGTCAGCTGTCATTTGCTTTCTTGACATGAACTTTTAACAAGGGCAGGAAAACACAGAGGGTACTCAACGCCTGTGGGAGGAAAGAAGAAAGGATTTAGGGAAAGGTAGAAAATATGAACAGGCCAGCGACGGAGCTCAGCCTATAAATTCAATGATCAAACAATAATAGGCATTTCCTGGAACCTTACATTTGAAAATGTCATTTTTCTGATGTACCAGGAAAGACTCTCACAGTCAGTTCAGCCTGCCCTCCATTTCCTAGAATGCAGCATGAGGTCCTAGACAATTACACAGCCCAGGCCCAAAAGATGACAGATCACAACATGGCAGGTCGTCAATCGTGGGTACCTGTGTGTCTGGGCTGAATCACCCTGCCCGGCCCTTTAAATGCACTCTGCCTCCTTCCTGCTGGGAAGTCAGCGACATTTTCTGGGCTCCTTCTGAGAACATCACACTCCTTTGAATCTTGTCACCTCTGGAACCTTCTGCCCAGGAAGGACTTCAGGTCTACTCTTCCTTCCATCATCCCAACTTATTTACAAGTTTTGTCTCCAGCCTTCAACCCTACATCTTCTCTTTCCCAGCTCTCTTAAGGCATGGGATGTAGTGATTCAAATGCCCTGAGTAGATTCTGGATTTTGCTGCTCTACAGTATCTCTCTTTCCTGAGATAACATGGCAGAGCAGCCACGCTCGCCAGACAGGAGCAGGCTGAATGAAAGAAGGAAATATCAAGCTGGCAAATAATCAGTTCATGTTTCAGTATAGTCTAAGCTGCAAGTAACAAATGATGGCCTTGTTTCCACAACTTGAAGATTGACCATCTAGGCGGCCTTTTCTCTTTCTTGAAGACTGACAAGCTAGGCAGCCTAGATTGCCTCCTTAGCCATATTCAGAGAAACCAATTTGCAGTTTTCTGTGTGAATTCATCCTTTGTAAGGCATGGCTGCCTCTCCTTCTCATTCACATCCGCCATGGGGCTGTCACTCACATCCATCATGGGACTGTCATATATGTCAGCTAATTCATTAATGATTTCACCTCTCAATGTGCAACCTGGCCTGAAGAGTTGGAAGTGTGTCTGACTCATAACAGCAAGTTCCAAATGCAGCCACAGAACCAAAGTTTACAGCAGCAGATTTTTACTGCATCCATCTTGCTTTTACTGGGTGTGCAGGAGCATTTGCCATTACTGGTGTCACAAAATAAAATAGTCACTAATCTAGTTAGATATTCTAATGGCCTATAATTTATTTATTTATTTATTTTGTGAAATAGGACAGCTCTCAGAACCAGAACAAGTTCTATCCTTGCTACAACTTAGACTTAGACTGAAATTAAGAAACAGAAATAGAAATGAAGTACAGGAAACAAGATACAAAGCCAACTTTCTAAGGTGCAGTGCAACCTTTGTCTTACTTACGTGGTTTGGAAAGTGTCACCATGACTGATGGGGTCTCAGAGCTGGGACTGGCAGAGACTTGGCCCTTTGTTCTCACAGCTGCTCCTTAGTTAAATCTTCAGGCAGTTTTCCCCCAAGTTAGGTCATGGCTCCCAAAAGTAGGACTTGAGTATGGAAGTATCCTCAGGCCCAGCTTTGATTTAACCCTTAGGTGTGTTGTAATCCTGAGATGAATATAACCTTCCTACAGAGTATTCTCAATTAATATGGTAAGTTTTCTCTCTCTCAAAGTCACAGTTCAGGTAAGACAAATAATTAGCTCTATTGTAGTGATATCTGTGATCTGATCACATGCATTTCCCACCGACATTTGTCCCTTAGGAGACACTCCAGGCATTGTCCAACACGTCATCCTAATCCTCCCTTTGGAGACCCTGATGGGGACTTCTGCTCAATGGTGGTAAAAATGTGCACCGCAGCAGATATTTAGGTACAGAGAGAGATTATGTTTCTCTTCCACGTTTGCAATTGTAATTCACGCCACAGAGTTGTACTCATTAAGATTACTGGTACATTCTAGGCATAGATTCTGATCATCTTCATCATCAGGAATCTGTACCTGTGTATGATACAGCTTGGTTCTTCTTTTACCCACTTCCCCACATTCTCTTCACCCATCACCCTTCTCCTTCCCCTTGGTTCATCTCCTTCCTATTTCACGTGATCTATTACCCATTTTGGCCCTCATTTTCACTTTTGGTTTCTCACATTAAGCCTTTTTAAACAAGTCTTTCTTTTACTCTCACTCATGAGCCTCACAATTCTAGGAAAATGCAGAGATTTGTTTATTCTTGTTATCCTTCTAGAGTTTACGCATTTACCAAACAGAAAACAAGACAAAGCAACAAAAAATTCAGTGCAGTTACAGCTGAAACTCACAAAGAGGGCAACAAGAAAGGAAAGGAAGAAAGAATGAATGGAAGCAAGGAAAGAAGCAAGAAAGAAAGCCTTCTACCTTGACAACCAAGTGGTTTTTCAAAGTTCAGTTTTCAAAATATTTGGTCCAGCTCACTGCTGTTCACCACTAGGACCTAATGACAATTCTGTGCTTGGAAATGCTGCCCAGTCCAAGTGCATCATCCCAAGTTACAAAGGAACAGACACAGAGAAGCCTCCCCACATTTAGCATGTGAAGGAGCTATGTGTAGACCCGACCCTCAGAGGCTAAGCATGCAGGCAGCTCATTTCCTTTTGATATACCAGCCCTGGGAACTCAGATAAGAACTTAACTTCATAAATACTACAAATCCTTTTTCCGTTTTCTTGAAAGTTCTGGCAATAATTCAAAGCCAGCTCATGAAGCAGACAAGGGTTTTGTTTCCAGCCAAAGCCTGTGATAGCAGAGACTCTCCAGGCAACACTAACAATAAGCGTCTTCTTTCTGGGAAGGACTGAGTCTCCCACGGTACCCATGGCAAGTAAAATAAATTCTAGAAACTAGAAAGTGACATCAAGGCAAAGACATTCAATGAGCATGACAATGATTGCATTTAGGAAGATTTTATTATATGCTAAATGTCATTCTTCCCTTTTTACCTGATGCTCTCCCTACTGTTTTCAGTAATCTTATGAGATAGGGTTATTACTGCCATCATTTCACTGAAGAAGTAAATGAAAACCAGTGAGATTACAAACTCTGCAACCAATAGTATAGATGAATCTGACTCTAGAGCTTAATTTATGCTCTTAATCTCCAAGGCGTATGGCAGAGAATAGCAGAGCAAACATTGTTATTCTCCTATATGTGTATTTATGAGAAAAAGTCATTAGTAGACTACCTAGGAATTATTACTCACTCCTAGATGCTAGATTCAGTGTGAGATACAAATGCACAAGAAACAAAAAGTCAATATGTGATGTATTTTCAGAGTATCCTTAAATATTTTTGAATCAGAATTGAAAAATTAACATTAAAATTTGAAGTGGCAAGACATGACAAGGTGAATAACTGCCAAACCTTTGTGTGGCAGAGAAAGCAAAACTGCCAAAGCCTGATTTTCAAAGGGTTAAGAAGTGGCTCTCATAGAATATAAAATGAGTATGTGCCAAAGATTTTATTCAATTCATGTATTAATGAGTGAGCTGGAAACATGTCAAAACAGGTCCAAAGGGCATTTGAAAAGCTACACGAGCTATTTAATAAATTCCTGGGTTAGATATAAAGCTGGTTAATGTCCAATTCAATTTAAACTGTAACCTATGGAGTTATCTGTTCTGAAAAGAAATGATTTGTATTTCTACTGAATAAAAATGTATCAAGTTGATCATTCCCTACATAGATATTAAATAAGCCAATAAATAGAAAGTCAAGCTAACAATGGATTAAAGACTAACAACAGGAAAATTCTACCCACTATTTTTCTTTTGTTTACTTTCAAATTCATAGGATCTTTCTGGCAATACTCCTAAAGTATGGAGACAGAATCATGTGTGTCTACTGGACTCGGAATAGGTCCTCATGATCACACATATTTACATACACACACATGCATTCTGTGTACAAATTTTAATTCCCAAAGTGAGTGAGAGCATGGCGGGGGGAGAGGAGGGAAAGAGGAATTAATACATAAAAGGAGATAGAAAAAGGTGAAGAGAAAATTCAGACTCCTATTTTTCTTTAGCATAAACTGTAGAGGATGGTGGAGCTAATCTTATAGACAAAATGACCCATTTTAAAAATGAGAGAGGTCAGATTTACATAACTATGTTTCCAGCCCCTCTGCGCTGCTCAGTCTTTCAGTTCCCCTTCATGCCATTCTCTCTAGGGAAGAAGAGGACTCCTGTGGCGAACGTTAAATTTGGTAGGTGGATTTGCCCAGGGTATGTGATCTGAAAATATTCTATATCCCTGTTTTCCTTGACCTAGTTCTTGCTTTTGTTTATATTACAGGTTAGGAAGAAATTAGTGGCTCTTTAGTAAGTAGTTAAATATTGACTGGTTCTAAGAGCTTAACTAAACAAACAAGCTCCTGATCTGGCTTATGCCAACTTCTTTCATGTTCTGAGAGATTTTTGAGGTTGAGCTTTTAACATATCAGTTGTGTATTTCTGTATTCATAACTAGAGCTATCTGCACTTGCTTGGTTTTTATCCAGACTGATAGGCAAGTATAACAATGTTCCTTTTCTTTTTTCAAGTGAATAAAATGTCTTTTATTAACAAGAACATTTTGTAGAAAAGGACAACTGGATTAAATTTCTAGGAGAACAAGATTACACACTTTTAAAGCCCATTTTGGAGTAACCGGCCAGCAAGTCGTTTTCATTGCATGGTACATTATCATCCCCTCCCCCTACAGTCCAATGATTTATCAACTCAGTTGTGTTTGTGCTTTTCCAATAGGGAGATGTGAGGTAGTAGTGTTTTCTCTGTGAAGTTTTGAGAGTTTTTTGGTGTTTTTTTTTTTAAATAAGGTCTTGCTTTTTTGTTCAGGCTGGTCCCGAACTCAGCCTCAAACTTAGAGCAATCCTCCTGCCTCTGCCTCCCAAGTGCTGGGATTATAGGCCTGAGCCACCACCATGCCCGGTGCTGTGATATGTGGTACTGATTTCTGGTGGGCATGAGTCTCCATGCCTGGCATTGTTGTATGTGGTTACTGGGGATCAAACCTGGGACCTCATGCTTGCAAGGCAGGTTCAGGACCCACTGAACTAAATCCCTGGCCCTTGAGGTATTTTTATATCAAAATATCTAGAAAAGTTTGATATTAAATATTAGCATCCTGAGAAAATAAATTAATACAAGCTTTTATTTATTGATTTATTTATCCTTTATCACCTTTTTAATATTGGAAATTCCAAACATGCAAAGTTAGAGTAACTAGTAAAATTGTTATGCCAACTATCTTCAGTCTTATTTCTAAGAAAATCCCAACTTCATATCACTTCATCCTTTTTCAGTATGTATTACTAATAGATAAAAATTCTTTTAAAATAGACAATCATAATGCCACTGTTACAGGAGCCCCACACACTAGCAATAATTCTTCAGTCACCTATTAAGCAAACAGCATTTAAATTTCTTGGATTATTTCAAATATCTGCCTTTTATAGTTTATTGAAATTTGGATTCTAATATGGATCCTCAGTTGTAGTTATATTTTCTTTCAAGCTATATGTTCCCCCTTCTTCTCCCTGCTCTTTCTCCAGCTCCTCACCTTCCTCCTTTTTCTTTTTCTTTCTTCTTGTAATTCACTTGATGAAGAATCTTTCCTTCACTCTGGATTCTGAGGCCAGTGTTTTATGGTGTCTTCACACATCCATGTTTGGTCATTACTTTTTGCGCTAGTGCTTAGATCTGAAGGCTGAAAAAGCCTCCGAATTCTGTCAAGCTGATGTTCTTGGCAAGATACTGTACAGAAGTGTTACTTTAATCAGTAAGTACAGAATGTCCACTTGTCTCTAGCTGTGATGTCAGGAGCCGTCGCCCGTACTCACTACTTAATTAAGAATTCCAGAATCAAGTATTCCAACTGCATCAGTGAGGGCTGCAGAACTGTTTCCATTTGAAAAGGAAACAGCTTCCCATTGGTCATGACCGCTGTCCCTGTAGCTCCAGGAAGGAATGGAGCACCGGGCAAAGCCTGGGCGTGAACCCCACAGCTGAGCCGCACAGTTCCTGCAACAGTCAGCTGTGGGTTGTGAGGTGCTTTCTTTTCTGGGATTCCCGGAGGTCCTGACATAGAGGGACTGAGACAGTGGGTGTGGAGGGAACATCATTTTTTGGTTGTTGTTTCCATTTCTGTCATGAACTAATGGGACAGATGAACTGAGCTTCCACTCCAGGGTAAGGCCACAGAGGAGACAGGTGAAGGGAAAGGCTGCTGACAAGTGTGCTGAGCACAGGCCGGCAGCGGGCCTCAAGGACTTTAATGGCCTTGCCTTTCTTCTCTTGCAGGCCCTGGATCTCCTTGGGGCAGATCTGGCCTCTGCAGGGACAACCATGGTGCCCCATTCCCTCATTTGGAATCCTAAAGACTAAAAAGTAGCATAAAAGTGCGCACTCTGGGCCGGGGAGTTAGCTCAGTGGTTCCGGCGCCTGTCTTGCAAGCGCAAGGACCCGGGTTCGATTCCCCGGTAACCACATAACAATACTGGGTGTGGAGACCCACACCCAGCAGCAACCAATACCACATATCACAGTGCCGGGCGTGGTGGCTCACGCCTGTAATCCCAGCACTCGGGAGGCAGAGGCAGGAGGATTGTGATGTGAGTTTGAGGCTGAGCTGAGGGCCAGCCTGAACCACAAAGCGAGACCCTGTCTCAAAAAAACTTAAAAAAAAAAAAAAGTGCGCACTCTCCTCTCTTTCTGTCTCTGTCTCTGTCTCTGTCTCTGTCTCTGCCTCTATTTCTCTCTCTCTTTCTTTGTCCACTTTGAAGAGAAAGCCATGTACCCTTCTTCCAGGTGTCTGAGAGAAGAGCAAAGTGCATGGAGTGAGAACTAGAATCTGGGCTCTGACCTGGAAGGCAATAAAGTAGTCCTTAAGGTTTCTTTGTGTTCAGTCTCATTCAGCAGTGTTAAAAAAAAAAAAAAAAATCGGACAGAACCGTAGCCAAGAATCAGTGCACATACTTGGTAGGCGATGCCTTGCGCTGCTTCTCTTGGCTTTTGGGCCCGGACTGTAGGTGGGCACTGCGATTGTGAATCCTGACATCTGTGCTGATATCACCTGAGCAGGCAGCGCTGGGGGCTGGGACTGGAGCGCGAGCTTCACACAGATGAGCCTCCGGTGATGAAGGCGCCGGCAGGAACGTTTTCCTGGACTTTGAGCTGGCCTGGAGGGTGTTGCTGCAGCACTGGCTTGGGAAGACTAGGTGTGGATTTGTACCTGACTTAGGAAAGCTTGGAACTGTTGGTATCATACAGTGATATTAGTTACTGCTGTGATTGCTGTTATTAGTATTGATAGTAATATTAACAAAATCAGCAAGGTTGATCGAGCACTTATTAACGTTCTTCCTGTGAGGAAAGGCTTCAGAAGAGGACTGTTCATAGGAAGAATGAAGCATGAGAAATCAGGCAACTTTTGCAAGTTTTAGAATCTAATTTGTAATCTGAATTCTTTGAAATTGCCACCATGGGGACCTATGATATTCGGCTAACAGAAAGGCTAGAGCTACAGTTAATGGGGAGCTCTCTTTTTTTAATCTTTATGGGGAGCTCTCTTTGATATTTTAAAGCAATCTGATAGGTTAGCTGGCATGGGGCTCCAATAAGAGGCAGCAAGCAGGAATTGGGAGGGTTTCTGCTGCTTTTTCAGGACTTTTCCAAGGTACTTGACAGTGAATTTTACTTACTGATTACTGAGTATCCACGATCAGCCTACTTCTTATACTCTACCCAAAGAAGAGGAGTATACTGAACAAGTATACAAGGGATGATCCCAACATGATCCCAACATGATCCATGGTGATCTCAACATGAGATGGTCTAAAGCCTCTCCCTCTCCTTCCAGGGAAGTTTCCTCCTGAGACATTCTTCCACTTAAATAAATAGACCCTAATCTAAAGGGTGAATTTCAGGACAAAGTGAAATATGTACCATAGAATCCTTGTGGCATGTAAGCAAGGTATATATATTGAAATGGAGAGTTCTCAGCATTTTCTTGAGTACAGTTAAGAAAAAATTCAAGAAATTGGGAAAACTCTAAAAGCTTATGAGAAAATTTAAAAATCTTTTTCATAGAACATTAATGAGAACGAGGGTTGTTCAAATACAGAACAATTTATTTTCTATGGGTAAGACACCTCAAGAGACAACACACAAGCCCAGAACCAGTGCTCAGTGGATAGTTGGCTTTGGAAAGAAAACAATGATTGAGGGGAAAAAAGGATTCATGTAAAAATACATTTTTATGATCCTGCCAAGGTAGAGAAAATCACAGACATGAATCAAAGTAGTGGAAGAAGAAGAAAAAGTCTGCAAAATTCCTCAGAGAAATAAAACATAAGAAGGGGGGTGTGTATGAGAGAAAAAGAAGAGGGGTAGAAAGAGAAAGTGAGTTACTGTCCTCCAGGTGCACAGTCAGGTGCTGGGGGCTAGGACACTCCTGAGTCCGGGATGATGCCCAGGGTTTAGACGCTGTCCATACAAGAAGAGTAGTCTTGGGAAGCAATCTCCAGACAGCTCAAGAAAAATGTGAGGGTGACTTTGTGATCCAAGAGTGAAGTGTGTGTGTGTGTGTGTGTGTGTGTGTGTGTGTGTGTGTGTGTGTGTGCAAGTGAATAAATTTTCTAAGATTTGGTAGCTACCAACCTAACTGCCAGTGTAGAAGAGGGGAGACAGAGACAGAGACAGAGAGACACACACAGAGAGACAGGGATGAGAGAGATAGGCAGAGGAGAGAGAGAGAGATGCAGAGGAGAGAAAGAGGCAGAGGAGAGAGGAAGAGAGAGAGAGAGAGAGAAATGGAGGGAATTCAGGAGGCAGGCATAGGTCTTGGCATCCTATTTGGACCCTGCACTTTGGTGCTGATATTGGAAAACACAATTTTCTGAACCCTCAGGAGATAGCGATGGCTGACATTTGGTACACACTATTATCAGTGCTGAAGGTTGAGGAGAAGCTGAACATTACTTCCACTTCAACAATGAGACAACCTGCACGAGAAACCAAATCATCATGGAGGTAACGGAAGTTGGTGCCTCACATCACAGAGACAGTTTTCAGACGACTTTTCACTAGTAGTTATCCAATTCACAGAATGCAAAAATGCAGACAACTGAGATCACAGGTACCTGGGTCACTTGGAGCTTCTGCACTGCATTGAAAATAGGAAGGAGATGAATCAATTCTTAACTATATTCCTTAAGCAAGATGTATCTCTCCCCCTTGCAAAATTTCCCTGATAAATTTCCCCTGCTCTGCTGCCTGTTTGTCCTCATGATTCTACCCTCTGTATTTAGAACAAGGACCACTTTCCTTCCACGATGAATAAGCAGACATGTTAGAATAGTCCCAGGGCAGCTATTCATGCTTCTGGATCAGATGTAAAAGGTCTGGAATGCAGATGAACACTGAAGCTGTGGAGAAGGGTCTCCAGAGAGCCCTGACGCGAGTCTGAAAGTTATTGTATGTGAGAGTTCCTTGGGTCAATGGTAATGGAAATGCTCCAGTTCTCCAGGGATCAAAGATAGTCTCGGTTTTTCTCACAAAATCATCAGTCTTCCTCCAAGCTGTGCTCAAAGTCCTACACTCAGCGTCATCCTAATGAGCTCTTGGTGGATTTCCTGAACACAAGCTGACAAATGCGCAGTCTTTCCTGGAAGCCTTGCTTTCGTTCCCGTGGACGTGTAGCTGCAAAGATGCAATATACAACCTCCACTTCCTCAGCGCTACAATGTAGTTTTATAATGAATGACAAGAAGACTGAGCTCTTGCCCTAGCTGGTCTTCAGCGAGGGCAGTCCTGGAAGCTGCACCAGCCTGTTAAGGAATCATGTCAAGTGTGGACAGAGACTGAAGCCGAGTAAGTCACCCCCATCAGAAAGCAGGATGAGGCTGGTGAGCAGAGGTAGTGGTAGGGGAATGAATTATTAAGCCAGTCTGAGGTCACTGATGCATCTATGAATATTTTTGTTTTTATTTTTATTGCTTTTGGCTTTTTCTTACTAGAACTAATTTTTCTCAAAGTTTGGGTCTTCAAAACTGTGCAGAAAGGTCCCACCAGGTAACACGGTTTGTTGCTACCATCTCTATTCATATCAGGGAACCAGTGATTTTTCTAAGTGTTGCTGTTGCCTTATCAATACCAATGCTAATACAGTATAAAGGTGTTAAGACCTTAATGTTATTGCAGAAATACTGTTTACTCTATAAATCCTTGAGAATGCCTTGATGGTCCTGTTGGGCCACTTGAGAACTACTTTTTGAAAATAACTGTCCTAGAAAAACTGGGTGACACTCTAAGAGCTGAGATTCCAACATGACCCAGTTGTTTACAAGCAGACTGGAGGTGCAGGGACCCAGGATCCATGAAATAGAGTTCCCACTGGGGTTCCCCTAAAATACTTCCTCTTCCCAAATCATATGACTTTCTGTCCTCATTGAACTTGCATATAGGTGGGAAGAGACAGGCAGTAAAAAAGTTGAATAGGTAAATTTATATAACATATGAGAGGGTGAAAGCGCAGTGGAGAAAAATAAAACAGGTAAAGGGTCTGGGGTGGGAAAGGTGACTGTTTAAAAGAGATTAATGCTGGAAGGCAATTTGATCTCAGTCACTTGAGGATGCAAATGTTATTCTCCTTTTAGAGATGAGATAAGGGGAGCATAGGTGGATGGAATGATTGGAACAGGGTCTCATAGCCAGGAAGTGGCGAGTCAGTGATTCAAATGCTAAAGCCTGGCTCTCTCTGGAGCCAGAGGATCTCACACGTAGCAGGCCCCAGATATCACATTTATAAATCAGCTACGTATGTTTAAACTTTTGGATCTGTTTAGGGAAAGGAAGATGACAAATTTCCAAGTGAAGCAAAGAGAATCAAAGGAAAAGCACAGAAACCTCAAAAACATCAAAATGAATAGTTCGAACAGCCCTATTATTTTTGACTGTTAGTTCTTCAGTAGATTTTCCTCTAGATATGAATTTTTTTAAATTTATTTTGTAAATGTTTAATGAGCATTTATTTTGTGCCATGCTATGTGGCAGGTGCCAGGAGAAGACACAAATCCTCATCTAATGAAACTCATAATTTTGGAGGTAGAGAGGGAGGGAGCACTACAAAGGCAGAGAGACACTCTCAAGCCTAAACCAGGAATATCATCAGGAGGGGAGTTTAATTTGGCTATGGATTAACTGTAAACATGCCTGCCTGCACATGTGAACATGGATATATGGTCACAGCCGATTCCTAATCTGTACCTCATTTAGGTGAATTTAAAATTTTAAAAATACCTAGGCCAGGAATTTAGCTTAGTGGTTCCGGCACCTGCCTTGCAAGAACAAGATCCTGGGTTAGATCTCTAGTAACCACATATAACAATACCGGGTATGGAGACTCATGCCCACCAGCAATCAGTACCACATACCACAGTGCCAGCCATAGTGGCTGGTGCCTGTAATCCCAGCACTTGGGAGGCAGAGGCCAGAGGGTACAAACAGTAACTCCATTTAATTCTAGCATCCACATTCGGAAAGTGCACTTTATATCTTACAGATGAGGAAATTGAAATTTGGGAAGCCCATTTTCTCTAATTCTGGTTCACTGTTTCAGGTTTCAGCATCCATACACATGGGACCACCTCCCATGAGGACAGTGTGCCCAGGTTCAGCTCTCTGACCAGCCAGAGCGTCTCATATGTCCTTGGTCATCATTTCCGGCCTCCCATTGGAGTCCACATTGACCTTCTCTTTCGTGCTGAGTCACACATTCCCCAACCCTTGCTCAGCCCTTGCGGGTGACAACAGATTTGCTTCCTCGAGTTGCACCCTCTGCCCTGTCTCTAAACAATTTGTGTTACTGCCTCCATCTGCCTCTGCTTACCTAGGGGACCTTCTCTCCATCCAGTCACAACTCCTGGGTCCCCCCAAACTAGAGCCCCAATTGCTCTGAGAGGCAGTCTCCTTCTATTTTGCACTCTATACCATGGTCTTGCAACACCCAGGTCTGGGCCTGTTAAACTGGGATGCTTCACATCGAGCCCCCAGGGTTTTCTTTTTCCTCTTTGAGAACTATTTCTCTGCAATTACTCACCCAGTGATATGATAAAACATTTCCGGAAAGAGCTCAGAGTTAGCACAGCCTTCTCTGAATCATAAGCCTGTTTTCTCATGTAGTCATAGCTCATCCTTGTATTCTTTCCTCTTGGTCTATTTTTCCCTGCAACAACCAATTTTTCAATGAGTTTGAATGAGTCATGTAGGACAAATTATTGATTCATTCAAACATTTATCAGCACCTCTTATATGGGATTTTACTGCTTTGCTTTCTGGTGGTCACTAAATAATTGAATAAATTGTATCCATGGTACAGGGTTATAAGAAACAGGTTTGTTAGAGTTTTTCTCTCCGTTCTTAATATTGACTCTTGCTCTTGGAATTTTGATGGCTTTTCTGATCCCTTCTAAGTAAAAGAACATCCTATAATCAATTTGAATAAGATGCAAGGATCAGGGTGCATATGTTCGCATTTTGCTTAATATTTTATTACTTATTTCTAATTTTTAAAAAATCTACCTCATGCTCTAATTACAGAGCAGTTGGCTGCCATCTATGTTTGTTTCAAGAGTGGAACACAAGGAGCAAAGCAAGTGGGTGGTAGAAAGTCCTCACTGTCACAAGGGTGAAGCTCACCCTCATGGGCCCTGGAAGTGAAGCCCTACACTCTTCTCATTGCTGGGTCCGTCTCCTGGCACCATTCTTGTCCTGAACAGGTCCTTCCTTTTTGAATGACTCTTCCAGCCCCCAAAGCTTCTGCCCTGGGTACTTCACCAACAGTGCTTTTGTGTCAAGAGCTGCCTTTACCCTGTAGGCTACTTCATAATGTATCACTAGTCATCTATTGGTGAATGGTTGGGATTGGTGTGTCCAAGGTTTTGGCATTTGAATGAATGATATGGCTGTCTAGAAGGAAAAATACTGAATTTTAAAAAATCTATAGCCTTTGAGTCTAGTATTCTTTTCTATACAATAGCATAAATTCTCACTTTATTCAATTTCAGTGAATTTAAGACTATGCATTTATTCTTTTGACAGTTGTATTATAACTAGAATAAATACCTTTGAACCCCTCAAAGATATTTCAGGCATCAAGGATCATGTTGGGCTTGTTCTTCTTGAAGCCCTTGAAGTAGGAGTCATAGAAATGAGATCATCTGTTTCACAGATTATAATTCATAACTGGTAGTTGTTTACAAGATTCATCCATCTGGCACAACCATTCTGTTAGGATTAGACTTGGTATTCTGTTGGACAACAACAACATAACACAACAAAAAACCCACAATGTTTAATCTTAAGTTTAAATCTGTGCCTTAAAATGTTGGTGCACTAAGAAAGATCAGTGGTTCAAGACTCCATGTGGACTTGCAGAAGATGGAAAAACTGGAGTGTCTGACTAGGTGCAGGGCTTAGGTCCTCAGGACACACTCTGCAGAGAGTCCTCCAGCTGGCAAGTGCTCTTTCCTTTCCAGAACCTCGGCCCTGTGGCTTAGTCTCACTTCTACAACTATAAACAACTTCTTCTCACTATTTTGCTTATTGTTGGCAGTAGGGAAATTTTCATGCATGTTCTTTACTCTGAACTTTTTAATAAGCCAAATATTTACTGTGTACTTACATGATAAGTACACAAACATACAGTACTCATCACCAACATCTCTGGTCTGGTTGAACAGAAAAACAAGTAAACCACTCAAGGCAGGTTTAGACACATATCACCTGAAAGTAGAAGCAATTGCTCAAAGAGAAAGGTGATAAACTTGACTGGCAGGTAAAGTCATCTAGAAATGTATGGATCAGTTTTATGGCCTCCAAAACACCAATCACAATTTAACATAGCACAGGTTTGATTAAGCTCTTGATTTCAGGGAATTCAGTACATGGTCAAGAGGTCTCCAAGGAGGACTGTCAGGGTAGAAAGGCACAGTGGGGCAAAATGCTTAGCTCTGGCCTAGCAGGAAATGGAACAGGAGAATAGCACTAGAGATGGAGGAGAACAGGGCCAAATGGAGACCCCAAGGCCACACCTCCATGACCTACCCAGAAACACCTAGAAGTGTGTTCCACCAAAGTCAGGGTAGATCCTGAAAGCAATCAGCTTGACGCTCCATCCTAACCACCATAAGAGGAATAGAAAACACTACTTTTTTAAATGATATGTGCAATTTCTAAATAAGTAAAATAAGGCATTTCAGTTTGAGAAAAAATAGCATAACTAAAGGCAACAAACACTGCGGTTATTCGAGAGACAAAGGATTATGTTAGAATTTGGACATACAGCTGTTTTCCCACACAGTGATTTCCCAGAAATCGCTGTGGTATTTCCCAGAAATCACTCACCTTGTATGAGTTCTAAGCAACTGAAATACATTAAAAATACAAAGCACACTGCAAAGTTTTAAGACCCATGTGAAAAAAGTGTACTATCTCTCATCAACAATTTTTACACTGAGTAAATGCTGAAACAGTATTTTGGATATATTGGCTTAGATAAGACAAATTAAATTTGTGTTTACGTGGTTTTAGTGTGGCTGCTAAGAAATTTAACATTACCAATGTAACTCATTTTATTTGACAGTTAGTCTATAAATTGCAGCACTATGAATTTGACAACAAACTTTGTACATTTTTCTATGGACAACATGAGGCTTTGAATATTTGTAAGTCAGTATGACCATGATTCACATTTCTTATAGGCATGATCTTTAGGATTTAGGGATTTAATACTTGTTTTGAAATGCGTTCACTAAATATATACACTCTGCAAACTGATTCCTGATCAAATGTTTCCTGCAAGATGCCCTAACTTTCAGTTTAAGGCAGGCTCACCTGAAAACATTTAGATAAACCAAAAGAAGAGAATAAAACTCACCTAGAATCTACCCTCCAAGACAGCTACTATAAGTATTTCAAAATTCAAGTTCAGCATTGTACTGAAATAATACTCTTGAACAGTTAAATTAATATGATACAATTTCCCATGGAGATGATGTCTGTACAACAAATGATTTTCTACTGCAGTACCGTATTTCATTCCATGCTATAGTCCCTTATTGTTGGATACGTTTTGCTAATTTTCACTGTGTTGTATTTTCTTAGTTCTTTTACTTCAGTTTGTCAAAGTGGTAAAGAAAAACAACAGTAAAGATCTATACAAGGACTTTCATTTTCTAAGCTCAGCAAAGAAAGCAGATGCACAGAAATCAATAGAGCCCTCTGAATATCAGCTACATTTGACTCTTCTGCAGCTTTACGCCTTTCCAATAGTCACCACAATCAAAGTGGTTCCTTTCCTATCAATAAAAAGCTAACTCTGGCACATGTATGTATGATCATACACGGTAGGTTTTGTGGGAGGTAGAAAGAAACACAAGATGACTCTCTTTGGATGAGTTAGGTCTCTATTGTTTTGTTGATGTTTTGAAAACTTATTAACTTACATAAAATTCAGTATATCTAATTTCTCTTTTTCTTCCAGTCTTTTCTGCTCTCTCTTGCTCCCCTTCCTTCTTTATCAACAAAAGCTTTGCTTCTGTTTTTCCTTCTTTTCTTATTTTTGTCTTTTCCCTTCCTTCTTTAACCTCTGTCCTGTTCTCAGTTCCTCTTTCCTTTTGAATCATTTCTTCCTACTTTACATTACCTGTTATCCATTTTGGTCCTTTTTTATCCTTTTGGTTTTTCACATCAGAGACAGTGCAACATTGCACATCTGCATCCAATTTATTTCACATAAGAGTATGGTTTCCAGGTGCGTTTGTTTACCTAGAAATGTCTCCATTTTGTCATTCTTTATGGCTGAGTAGTACATCATTGTACAAAAAACTACATCTTCCTTATCCGGTCTCCAGTTGATGGGTATTTGGGTTGTTTCTAAGATTTAGTTATTACAAACTGTGCTGCTGCAAATATATGCCCACATGTCACTGTGGTATGATTTTTTAAAATTCTTTCTTGAATATATTCAGCAGGGAAATAGCAGGGTCAAATGGGACCTCGAGTCCTGGTTTTTTAGGAATCTCTGCACTGATTTCCACAGTGGTTGCACCACTCTACATCCCCATCACCAACGGAGAAGATTCCTTTCTCTATACAACCCCGTCAGCATTTGTTGTTGGTTGACTTAGTGATAGTAGACATTTTTTTCTGGGATGAGATGAAATCCCAGCATTGTTTAAATTTTCATTTCTCAGATGACCAGTGATGTTGAATATTATGTTTTCATATATTTAGTTGCCATTTGACTAAGAGTTTATCTTGATATCTCCAATTGTAGTCCAACATCATAAGGTTTTCTCTTTCTTCCTTCTTGTATTTGTAGAAGATTCTCTGATATTGAGAAACTTGATTCTTCTACTCTTCATGTCACATCTACAGTCCAGCTTCCTGCACATCCATAGGTGTTTGTCTTTGCCCCCACATACTCTTCCACACAGACATCTTCAAGTCTTTCCCTGGGTGGGTTCTGTACCCTAGGGCAGGTTTCCTTTGCCCTCGGGGGCATCTTTTTCACTGTGATTATTCTTTGGCTTCATTTTTCTCCCTACATCCCAAGTACCTATCAACTGGAGTCTGGATAATTTCTCTTCTTACCCTGTCTGGTCTCAATTGCCATACTAGGTTACTCCTGGTTTTAGTTACTTTTCCCATTGCTGAGACAAAATACTCAACCCTAACAAGTTAAAGAATGAAAAGGGTGCTTCAACTCAGTCTGCTGCGGTGTCAGTTCAGAGCCATCTGGCTCTGAGGAAGGCCAACAAGGCAGAGGAGCACTGCAAAGGAGAAACAGTCTGTGGCAGAGCAGGCAGGAAACAGTAAAGCAGCAAGGGGTCTGCCTGCCTTCTTTTCTCCTTATATTTCATCTAGATTTGTAAGCCTATTGTTTGGTGCTTCAACACCCAGAACTACACTAAATCAATCAGTGGACTAATTTAGTACCACATAATCTTAATCTCATTATCATACACTCAATATCCAGCAGCTCCATAGGCCCCACCTATAAGCACATAAGGCTTTGGAGAGACATCTAGATACAAGCCTTAACATCCTCCTTTTTATGTAAGCTTTGACACTCCATAGACATACTATGTCTCCTTTCTCCTCCCTCAAATATGTATTTACCAAGTGACTTTGGGACTGCCTTGTTCAAGAAACTAAAGAATTGGAACAAAGACTTTAATTATGTTTGGTGTAAAAAATTTCCTAATTTTGATATTAATGGAAACTTACAAATCAATACAAGTTTTGAAAAAAACTATTGCCTTATACTTGACAGATATAATAAGA
>PVIR01018803.1:0-32876 GCA_004026965.1 Petromus typicus | reverse complement strand
AAAATAGATCCTACACGTTCAGGTTGCCAGGCTAAGCACTGCACTTGAGGTATGCGGCCTGCTGTTAGCAGCCTCAAGGAGAGCACGTCTGATTTATGCGGGTTGGTACCGCCCTTCCCCAAATCTATCCCAACATCGCCCGCCTCTGAAGAAAACCGGTACCGGACGGGTCAGGCTTGAATTGGGCCGATGAGGCTTCGAGGAGAGCCTGTACAATGTCCCCTGATATGTTTCAGAGATCAGACCTCTACTCTCGCATGTTTCGTATACAAAAAAGGGGGAACTATGGAGAGCCGCGCTGGTGCCACACCTAAAAGATGGCACTGGCTTCCTTTCTCTTTCCTCCTGATGGCGTGCGCTCCCTCTGCCACATGACTCCTTGCGGGGTACTAGGCTGACAAGTATAGTTTGGTTGCTGCGCAGACCAATGGTAGGCCACTACACCTGATCCCCTGATTGGCAGAAGAGATGCACATAAGGCGTTGCGCGGGCTGGGGAAGGAGAGACTCTCCATTATGCTGTAAAGGGTTCCTGAGTAAACCGCTTGAAGAAGAGTTCCGGGTCGCGTCTTTCTTGCTGGTCGAGGCGGACGCGACACCAATGGAGCATCATGAATGGCTCTGGGTGTGCGTTACATGTTTCTGTATGTTGTTGTGGGACAAGGTTTCCTTCTTCACCAAAAAATAGGCTGAAGCACATTGCATTTTTAGAACTTAATTAACATCCAAAATTCCAAAAATTAATGCTACCAAGAACTTCTGTGTTTGTGGCCCTGTATAGAAAAAACTCAGTGAAAACCACTGGGATATTTTATAGTTATGTTTTATTCCCTAAGGGTGTTTTGTATAAAGCCAAACTAGAGAGTATAATTCACAACTTTTCATTTAAGTAGTGTAACTTTATAATCTGACCTACTGAAATGGACAGAAGTAATCAAAACAAAGTTAATGCTCAATAATTAAATATAATTTATGATTAAAATAAATTTAAGGTATTACATACAGAATGAGGAATACACAATCTGATAAAAATATCTATGAAAAATAAGCTTTTCCCAATATGTACTGGTATTCATTTGAAATTTCAAAGTCTAATATAATTAAAATACTTAAGGAATTATTTTAGGCAAAGTGAAACAATATAGCACCATGTTGCTGATATCCCTTATTTGATTCTGAACATCTATGCTCAAAACCACAGTGGAGAATAATCACCTGTTGAGATAAGCAATCAACCCAGTTTAGTTGAGCACATCAGTTCTGTTGATAATTTGCTACATTCTTTGATTGATATTATAGAGCAATAAGAAAGCATTTTATGGGCCAGGGATTTAGCTCAGTGGTTCCGGCACCTGTCTTGCAAGCTCAAGGACCCGGGTTCGATCCCTGGTAACCACATACCATACTGGGCATGGAGATTCACCCCCAGCAGCAACAAGTACCACATACCACAGTGCCGGGCGTGGTGGCTCACGCCTGTAATCCCAGCACTCGGGAGGCAGAGGCAGAAGGATTGCTGTAATGTGAGTTTGAGGCTGAGCTCAGGGCCAGCCTGAACTACAAAGCGAAATCCTGTCTCAAAAAACCTAGAAAAGAAAGAAAGAAAGCATTTTATTTTATTTTATTTTAATTTTTTTTTTAAGGTTTTTTGAGACAGGGTCTCGCTTTGTGGTTCAGGCTGGCCCTGAGCTCAGCCTCAAACTCGCATCACAGCAATCCTCCTGCCTCTGCCTCCCAAGTGCTGGGATTACAGGCGTGAGCCACCACCACGCCCAGCACTGTCATATGTGGTACTGATTGCTGCTGGGGTGAGTCTCCACGCCCAGTATTGTTATGTGGTTACCGGGGATGAGCCTAGGTCCTTGCACTTGCAAGACAGGCGCCGGAACCACTGAGTTATATCCCCGGCCCAGAAAGCATTTTATAAGATACCTGATTTGTATCAGTGTGGGGTGAAATGTCACATCTTTGTATACCTTAGACAGACTGCCTGAGCAATGACGTTGATTAGAATATATTTAATACAAATTCAGCCGCTATACTTGTTAGAGTTCTCTAGTAGAAAAATATAGATAACACTATAAAAAGGAATTAATTAGGTAAGTCTGCAGTCTGAGAGGTGGGAGGGGCCACAACGGCTTCTGTACATTGGCAAGCTGGAGGATTCAGTTGTGACAATCTAACCCTGGTGTCATGTTCCAGGGAGACAAAGAGTGGAGATGAGGATGAAGGAAGTAGAGTGCAAGCAAATTTATTCAAAAGAGAAAAACAGCGCAGTAGAACACCAGCTAGCCTGGAGAGGTCCCTAACAGGATGCCTTGTCTAGGAATTTTAAGGGATTATTATTTCTACAATATAATTTCTACCTTACAGGAGACTATTTACTTTTCAGGATCCAAACTATGCAATGTACATGCATTTCTCATGCAGAGCCCATATGCCCTTGACCCAAAGCCTCCTCTGTCTGTGCTCTGAGGAAGTTTCAAAGAGCCAACACACATCTAGTAAGATCTCTGGATGGTCGTCACCCCGAAGACTCCATTTTGTGGCTGATGTCTTCACTGTACAACAGAATTTTAACTTTCATTTCACCAATTCTTATAGTAGCTGCTCAGCACAAGAACATAGAAGGTGAGCATCTAATTGAGGAATTAAGAATCTAGCACCAGTTCATTTTTAAAGTTTGGGAATGTAGTAAAGTTGCCAGCATGAGTCTGAGCTGGAATCCTAAAGAAGCTGGAGAGTGATGTCCAAAGATCATTGCAAAGGCTGGAGTCTTCAAACGTGGGAACATTTCTTTCTTTCCTTTTTCTATTCTATAAATAGAAAGCCTAAAAGGGTGGGTCTTCTTTCCTCCCTGTGCTGGCCTGTTTGTCAGTTATCCAGAGAAACCAATCTACTCTTTAAGCATCTGTTAGGCAATTGCTAATCCTTTCACACTGATATACCATGGATAATATCACAACTACATAGGAAAAAACCAGATTGGACTATATGGTTAAACAGCATTTTTCATATTACTCTACATGATTAAGGAAATAATTGGTGGTATTCTTCAGCCCTTTAAAAAACATGTGATTGTATTTTCCATTGGGTGAATTACTAGCAGTTAAAAATGTTATTTCTTCTCAGCTATTTTCTGGCACAGGCAGAAATAGAACTGAAGAAGCCTGTCTTTCATTCTTTCCAACGAATTTTTACTTAACTGGGTGATATTCACCAGCTTGTCTCATCTTCTTCAGCACTAGGTAGTCATTACAACCCCTTGTTGTAAGAAATAGGTTGTGATTCTTGTTTGAACTATGTTCGTCCTGGTGAATAGCAATATAATAACTATTCTTTTCCAGAAGAGTAGGAAATTATGCTCCTTATGTAACAGGTCTTGAAGACTTTGGAGAGGCAGTTATTGTTTGAAACCTAAGAGGAAAAATAATTTAGAAAAAATAAATAATGATTTTTGTGGTCTCATGTTCATCCACATGATAATTATTTCTGTTTTCTTATATTGGTACTATACTATAAAATAATTTTTATTTATCCCTTCTTTGATGAGAAGGTAATTTATGATGAAAATGTATTAATATGTATCGTTTCCTTATGAATTGACCTTAATAAAAATGGAAAATAGAAAAATATTATCATCTAATCAGGTATTGTTATATTGAGAGTAATATGAACGTTTAGCATTTGGTAGATAAGATTCTTAATAAGAATCTTATCTTATTATCTTATCTTATCCACTATCTTATCTTATATCTTAAGAATAAAGATTTTTGTTTTCATTTAAGTATACTTTCAGTGCAATAGAGGATAATGTTTGATTCATATTGAAAGAAAAAAATCATTTTTACTTTATTTAAGTGATTGCTGCTTAAACTATAAACAATGGAAAGGTTATAAAGTGTTTCAAAATAAATGTAAGACAATTCCTAAACGTTTCCTAATATTTCCCTTATGATATTGGTTATATCGCAAAACCCTGCTGACCTTACAATCTCCAAGAATATGACCAAATGAGACTAACCGGCACACTCTCTCCTATATAATTATAAAGGTCACCCTTTTAAAAAATTGAATAATACAATTTTTCTTGAATGCAAAGCATTTTTCATTTATCCATTTCTCAAACTTATCAGATGCTTTAATGACAGTTTAATCAACTCCTAATATACTCAAAGATAATGTTCCTGCTAACCCTACTATTTTGTTAGAAATTTTGTTACAGTACAAGGATGTAAAATTATAAAGGTGTGCAAGATTTTCAAGGGACTCAAATTCTCAACATGAAGATATTATTAACAGGATTATACTAGTAACAAAACTACATGCTCTTGCAGGGAAGCAGGTTAGTAGCTGTCGGTCTTCATGCTTTCCAGAACCCAGAGTTCAATACATTTTTATAAAAGTGAGTGGGATGCCACAAGATACATTTTGATTAAAAAACAGCTTTTCATATACTTTTCTTATACATATACAGGGATTTTGAGCTATTGTTTATAAAATAGAATATTATGAAACTCTAAACTTAAGAAAGTTACCTATTTGTGGTCAGTTTAGACTTACATATTTAGTATTTAAAATCATATTTAAGAAATACTTTAGAAACTGAAGACTAAAGTTAACTAATTCATTTTCTTACAGAATTAATTCATCATAAAATGGACAAAGTTGTGGAAAATTTTAAACTGTGAATCAGCAAAAATTTTTTCTGAAAAACATTTTTTTTTTCATTTGTTTTGTTTTGAGACAGGGTCATGATTTGTAGTTCAGGCTGGCACTGAACTCACTATGTAGCCCAGGCTAGCCTCAAACTCATAGCAATCCTCCTGCCTCTGCCTCCCGAGTGCTGGGGAGTTATTAATGCGGTGTGAGCCACCACATTAGGCATTGTAGTATGTGGTACCAAGGATTCAACTCAGGACCTTGTGTTTACCAGGCATATGCTGGAACCACTGAGCTAAATCCCCAGTCTGAAGATATCATTTTTATTGGCAAATTCATACTTCGATGGCGATATATATTCACACCAAATGCACATGTGCCTCTGTTTCATATTGAGTATGTGTGCTTCTTCTTGAGCACTTGTGTAGTTTCCTGGTGCTGTGAACTCACTGACGCACATCAGTGATCTTTGAGGAAGCATCTAGGCCCTCAGGGCCACATAAAGCCTACATCAATGAGCCACATTACTCTGAATCATCCAGCTACTTCAGTTTTGCAACTTCGGATTTCTCCAGCTCTCAAACCCACAGATGATATTGAGAGGTTATCCAGCCTAATAAACCAGTCTGATAAATGCCCTCATATGTTTGGCATAGATGATAGATCTGTTCTTCTATACGTCCTTGACCAGAGCGTATTATTTTGCCAAATATGTATTTAAACAAAGAAAAAATAAAAGGAACATTGGAGATACATCTGTAACTTCAATGTACTAGATAGAACACTAGACCTCAGATTTGATTTTCAAAGAGAAAAGTTTGTTAAATTTGTCATTGCTTAAAATTTTATCGTTAAATGTAGACTATGCCAAATGTAAGAGTTACTGGGTGTTACAAAGAGATTATATAATAAAATTTCTACAAAATATGAGGCTGCAAAGGATGCAGTTATTAATAAATGAACAAAGAGTTTTAAAACATCTGTCTGTTGAAGTCTGTAATGTTACAGCTTGTCAATCTTATTTCAGTTGTCTATTTTTTAAGAAGCAAGAGCCCATTCCAGACTCACTAAAATAGTTAGGGATGAGCAGGCAACTTACCTGTTGTGAGTCCTCACTTCTAGCC
Organism: Petromus typicus; assembly: GCA_004026965.1. Taxonomy (NCBI): domain Eukaryota; kingdom Metazoa; phylum Chordata; class Mammalia; order Rodentia; family Petromuridae; genus Petromus; species Petromus typicus. Next base: position 27,091 of record PVIR01018803.1, on the reverse strand, counting down.
TGAAACTTTGAATCTAGAACAAAAAACTGAAAAGAGAAAGAGATTGCCCTTCACCTTCCCACCTCTGGTGCCAGCATGTGGATGAGAAGGCAGAGGAGAGACAGCCAGTGGACAGGGACACCTGCCAACTGTACTGTCCCTGGGTGCAGTGTAATTCTGGATTTTATAGCTCGGCATCCTCTTGCTTCTGCCTCTCACATAAGCCTGGTCATCTAAAGTTCCAAGGACTCATGAGAATTACACAAAGTCTAAACATGTATACATTTCAACCTAAAAGAGTTACAGGTAGGTTTTTCTGTTTGTAGTCTGAAGCTTCTTCTGTGATGTAGTTGATTCACCTGGGATTTGTTTTGATGGGTAATGGGTCTGTAGTAATGTAATAGTCCCTTTTATCCTTAGATATATGGTTAATCTGACATCATAAGTTTGTCTTGGTGTCAGGAATTTTATTCTTCTGCTGCTCTGATGTTTTAGATGATTTAATATATTAACACTGTCCTGTGAAAGTCTAAAGTGTCTTCCCTGATGGCTTAGGTGAATTGGCCTTACTTGTAGAAACGCCATCTTTCATTTTATAACTCCAGTCTCTACCAGAATTTACATTATTTTATGATACTCATTGTCCTAAAAGAGCCAGTGAGAGGTGATATGTGTCAAAGGAATGGGGCAGATACATTGCTAGGTATACTATAGTGTTCACAGTTTTTGCAGTTTTCCCTGACATATTGTGTTTGACGCACTCTGTTTTGTGTAATGGAACTGATGTGTGTTGCTCACTACTGATTTACTTAGTCCAGTTTATATGAGTTGATTCAGCTAAGAACATTTGACAAAATAGCTAGCATCAAAGTAATGTTATCAAAGGACACATACACACATGACTGAGTGAAGAATGAACTGAAAGATCATAAGTTCTCAGAGATGATGCTCACAATGAGAGAACTAAATGGGGTTAACATCAAGTCACTACTCTAAGGTACACAGTGAAGTAAAACCTTGGGAGAGAAATATAAGGTGAACTCAGTTTCTCAGATATCATCATGAGTGCAGATTCACAACCTGCTATCTTGAACAGTTCCCACACCTTGAGGGAAATGAAGGAGAGGCTCCACAGGTCAATGGGATAAGGGCCTCAGCTCTTTCACCTGTCTGGAGGCTTAAATGCCCCATGCTATAAGCTAATACATTAAATGAGCATAATGAAGAAGATAACACATTTTACCACTGCTTGATTACATTGCAAAAAAGATACAGACTGCTTGTAATTCACTGAATGTCTTTGTTCTCTCATATCTTAAAAATTTATAAAATGGTAAGGAAGCAAATATCCTAGTAGAGTGTGAAGTACATTGAATTTTGGGTAAAGAATTATTTCCTCTATTTCCTGGTGATACTTGTAACTTACATGCTGGCAAATTTGCTATTATATGCATAAATTTTTTTAATAAAGTGGAACAATGCATAGGAAATATGAACTATGATGCTGAAAAATCTTTATATATATAAAATCCAATTTTATAATTATGGTTCCTGTAATACAGATAAATGAACTATCTGGCATAGTTTAGGGTTTAAGTCAAGGGGTCAATGAAAGGTTAGTAGTTGATTGAGAATTGGTCATAGATTATTTGAAAATTTAGAAGTCTACAGAACCAGCATCATTACATCAGGTAAATTGAAGTTAGACCGTATTGTTCAAAGTAATGGACAATTGCCTTAAATGAAAGGCTTCAAATTTAGCTTCTCTTTTCCATTGCTCCTGGTAGAAACTCTATGGTCTTTACAGAAAAATAAAAATGGTGCAAGGCAATCTAGAATGACAAAGAGTGATGAGAATATGATCATTGTACCCTATGACCTCTTATCAAATTGGCCCATCAACAACATGCACACCACTCTATCATGGACTATACGATATTAAATGAATACAAGACTCACTCTGTCTTCAAAAGAAGTTGAACATTAAAATGAGATACCTATGTAAGCAGAGTTAAAATGCCAAAAATAAAAAGAGAACACTAAGGTGCAACTTAAGTGAAAGGGACCAAATTATCATAGGGCTTCTAAAAAATTGATGGAAAGATTCCTGCAGTAAAAACACACTGAAGTGATGAGGAGGATACAGATAAATAAACAAAAGTGTGAAGGAATGCTGTGGGAAGGTGAGCCAGAACAAGCAAAGCCATTACACTAGCAATAAACATATTTTATTTTAGCAGAAAGGAGTGAACCTCCTGATGACATGTCAAAGAATAGTTTAATGTTTGCTGAGAAAGAGTAGATAACTCATGGAAAATATTGAGAAAGTGCAGATGTTTAGACCTGTTCTGTCAGATTATAAGGAAATATGGAAGATAACACAGTTTCATTCAGCCCTAATACATATTAATGTAATTCCTAGCTAATGCCTGGTCATTGTGCAGGATGTTATCTAGCTAAAATAATTTCCTATGCTTTATAGTTGAAAGGAAAAGGAAGTCTCTGAGAGTTCTATCACCTAAGATTGTTCAGATAGCATTATTTTTATGTTTTAGTAAGGTATTCTAATTGTGTCAGCCTAAATCAATTTATATAACTAAATATTTTTAAAATACAACAAAATGAACACTTCTAGGTATGAGATATAGAAGATAAATGTAAATCAATGAGGAGCAGATGAAGTCGTATACTTACTAATATGTTAGCCAGTTTTCTGTTACTATAATATGTGTGTTAATCGACTTATTACAAGGGGCTTATTTTGGTTTACTGCTTAGAAGACTGAAAGGTATGATGGGTGAGCATTGTAGTTTGGAATGTAGAGCAGTACAGCACATCACTACCGCCGCCCTCAAGACCAGGAAGCCACAGGCAGGAGAAGACTGAGGGTCTACTATCCCTTCCCAGGAAACACGACAAACTCTTAAAAACTCCTCACTACACCTCCCCTCTTAAAGGCTTCATCACCTCCTGTTAGTGGCATTCTGAGGTCCAAGCCTTTAAAATTGGGATCAGGGCACATCTACACTCCCAGCTATGTAATTCAGGGTGTCAGCTCTCAGAGAATGGAAGTGCTCAAGTTTATTTTAAATAAGTAAGAAAGAGGCAACATCTAACACAGGAGAGCAGAGATAAGTTGACTTCTCAAAACCAGAGTTTCTGAGGCTTTCTGGCCACGATCAAAGAAGCTAAAATAAGTTAACACCAGGCGGGCTATTTGCATATTTGCAATGAGGAATCTGGAGAGTGGCTGAAGGAAGGCCCATTGTCAACAAGGATCAGTTCCACTCTCCTTTGGGGTTTGAATTTCCAGTTTCCCTGGTGTTTTACTTCACTCAGGCTGCCTTAATAAAATACTGTAGACCATGTTTCTTATAAACAGCACATGCTGTTTTTATACACTTGTGGAATTAGAGAGTTTCAAAGTTATTTCAGTGCCCCATAAAAGACTACATCTGACACATAAAGGACTTTTTTTTTACCCTAACTTCACCTGGTAGAAAGGGCAAGTGAGTTCCCTAGAGTCTCTTTTTATAAAAGCATAAATCTCACTCACTAAAACTTACTCCTTCTGCCTTAATTACTTGCTAAAGGTGTCACCTCCCATACGGTCACCTGGAGGGTTAAGATTTGAACTTAATGAATTGGGAGCACTACATACACTAAGATTATACCACCAGTATCATTGCTGCACCGTAGCTCCAAGCTGACGATGTAAGAAGGCTTGGGGCCTTTGTGTATTAAGTGGAGGCATTTACAGCTGATAAGCAAGACGGGTTATGAGAAAGGGGGCAGAAAATAATCTATGCTTCAGTCTCTGCCACATACTTGAGATGAATGTGAAAAATTAAATTTCCAATAAACACAGAGGAAAGAAAATTATATTTTATTCTAAGTGAATTTAATTATAAAAAATGAGGATAATGTGATAATATGTAAAACTTTTAAATACATTGAAGTGAAGGAATGATATTTAAAAATTTATTCCTGCCAAAAGGTACCTAAATGAAACAATATCAGATGGCAAATGAAAAATCTATTAGAAAAAGTTTTAAAATATGAATATGAGAACAAATCATCAAGGTCAGACAAACTTTGAAAGATGTAAAGAGTGACTCTTTCTGATGATTTGGTCAGATGGTAGGATCCAGCACACTAGAGGGTTTGAAATAATGTAGATGTACTGTGAGATGAAAGCAGAAATGCAGAAGTGGACATAACAGAGAAGATTCTATGATTTTAATATTTGACATACCAGAAAAGCCTTGCTCAGATTAGTAAATCTGGATGATGCACAAATGTAATATTTTCCACAAATTCTCAAATACAATATTGGAAAGTCATTTGACTCATAAATAGGCATCAGTGACCTATTTGCTAAAGGGAAATTGGAATCAAAATTTGGCAGAGTCAACTACATATATCCATGAGATTGTGTGCATTGCATTCATGAGCAAATCTTACATCAATGCTCATGGGAAAATAATATTAAACACTTGATAATGAGGAGGACAGGTTGATCTTCCTGGCTGGTATCCACCAGATTCTTCTTATCAACTTCCTGATTGCACAATGGGTCAAAGAACAAAGGCTATGTGGTATCTTGGCAGTAAAGCAAGGAAGGGGTCAGGAATTGATGTTTCCTTTCCTTGTCCATAAAGATGTCCACAGGAGCAAATACCCTGAATCCTTTATCTTAGTACGATTCTTCTAAAAGATGTTTGGATGGTAACTTAAATATATTGGACCTTTTCCATTCCAAAAGGGAAGGCAGTTCATTCTCACTGACACTGTCACCTATTTAAAATAGCAGTTTATTTTCCCTGCTTGCTTCCTTCTCTCTATGTGCTTTACATTTCCATACTAAGAGAATCTTACCATTAAATGTGACTTTGCTCTATGGAAAGCTAATGCAACCATGATGGAAATCAATATAGAGATTCTTCAAAGACTAAAATTAGACATTATATTTGACCCCAGCTATTCTTCTCCCAGATATCATTCTCAAAGAATCAAGAATTTGCATTGGAGTAATGAATGCATAGCAATATTTATAGCAGCACAAGTCACAGTAACTAAATCTTGGAAGTGTCCTGTATGTTGAAGAACAAATGAAGGAAGGAAGGAAATGTGATATATACACAATGGAGTAATACTTTCCCATAAAGGATAAACTTGAGTCATTTGTTGGAAAATACATGTACACTGCAACCACAATGCTGTTAAATAAATCAAACACATAAGCTCATATATTGTATAGTTTCTCTAGTGTGAGAAATCCAAAATATAAATACAATGAAAAATAAAATATAGATAATATGAATGGGGAGACATTTCTTTCTCAAAAGGAAAAAGGACTAAGAGATGGAGGAAGAAGGAAGAAAGGGGGGAGAAAGAGCATTAAAAACAATTAATATGTGTTACATACATGTACCAACTTCCCATGAAGAATGTTATAATTTTATATTGCTATATACACCAATAAAAATAAAAACTGGAAAAAAACTTCCACTAATTTGCCTCAGTGCATAGGATACTTTTATGCCAAAAGAAGTGTAACAATGAGCTCCTGATCAGATAATTCATATTTCTAATAGTGTAGATACACTAAAGGTTAAAGGTGACTGAGCCCACAACAAAAGCTGGTGCTTCTATCACACTTGCTAGAACTATCAGCTCAGTCATCATTAACAAGAAGTAAGTGAGGACTGAGAGGAGTTGGCTTTTCAGACTCTTCAGATGACAACGCCATGTGGAAAGGGGCATAGGTAGCACTCGGTGAGCCTATCCTGCAACATCTATTTCCTAGTATGTAGAATCATGTCACATGTACCTTAGTGCCTCGCTACTCACAGTGTGTTCTGTATTAGTGCATAAGCAGCAAAAGTGCACACTGTCAACATCCGTGGCACAATTAATGTGGGATCAATACCCACACTGTATGCAGGGTCTCTGGAGGGGACTTCGTACAGCTTAAAGTTGAGAAGTATCTCTGTGGAGAAAAACCCTCAAGAACTGGGGTGTGATGTATCTTATACGCAAAAGTGTAAATAACCTAAACTTCATCAATAATAGAACACATGACTGTTTTCAGCACAATAATTTATAAGTTAGTTAAAATAAATGCCAGAATGACTGGTATGAATTTGGACAAAGGCTAGAAAGATAACATTTAATAATATATAAACATTTAGAGAGACAGAATGAATACAGTCAACAGTGATGATGAAATTCATGCATATTTTTAAAGAAAAAGTGATTTGTGTATACATGTATACTTATTATTTATTGAAAAATGTATTGTCAGAAGAGGACCACCAACTTCGTGTTACTAATTAACTCGATAAAAAGGAAAGAAACTCTAATTTAAAAATAAGATATATACTTTTATTATGTCTTTTATGTTATATCGCTGAAAACACTGAATCAAGTACAGCAAAATGTCAAGATGTGTGTATACATTTATACATCAGCATCTGCAAAATTCTGCAAATTAAAAAATATGTTAAGATACAAAAATACAGCTAATGCTATGAAGGGGAAGCAATGGTATCACTCTTTTTCCACTGGCAATTTGTTCTTATATGACTGAGCAATTGCTGGGTTAAATGGATACATTATTTATGAAGGTTAAGTAAGTCGGCACCGCAGCAAAATTTGTAACTGATGTTATGATAGCGAGTCAAGAATATTTCTATGAATGTGCAGCACTCTCCTGGTAAATAGAGTTAGGAAATTCCAGAATGTATCCAAATACATGCTCACATATTTATTATAAGTACTTCACAATTGCTAGAGATAAATGGAAAATATATGGTGAAGTTGAAAATTATGCCTGTTTTGAAGAAAATGAATATCCTGGGAACCTATATGCCGTTCTGCCAGCCTTTTGTTGTCTTCCCCTCCACTAGTTGCTTTGACTTCTTGAGTGGTGTTTATTATATGTATACCCTTTTTCAAAACATTTCATCTGCATGTGAAATTTGCATCCTAGTTCTTGTCAAGCGGCTTGCTTCATTTTTAGTGTGCAATTTTGTCTGCATTTTCAATGTTTAACATTAGCATTGGAAATCACACATTGTTTTACACTGTACAAAACAATATCTTAGCATATTATCTTCCTGTATAGAAGCATGCTTTGGTGATAAAAGGAACACTTGCTTTGCTTCCTTACGGTCTTTGACACTTTCGTATCTCTCAAACATAAGAAATCTTACCAAAGAAAATTTCAGTGGCATATAGGGCAGACCCATGCAAAGAACAGAAGGATCAAACTTTGATTTGACCCACTTTGTCTGTCCATTCTGATATCTTTTGATCTTCCACCATCATTGGATTATCTTAAAATTAAAACCAGAGACTTGTAGTTCTTAATAAGATATAGACATTATTCCAGTACGGCCTCATGTGGCCCTCCCTGCTTTCTCCTCTGATAGATCTCAGGACTCTTGACTTTTATGAGAAGTTACTGTGTGGCCATTTGTTCTTTTTACCTGATACACAGATGACTAAAGCTGGTGTACTCAGAGGGCATTATGTATCTAGAGCTAGAAAACTTTCAAGCTGCCAAATCAAAAAGTGGGGAAAAACTTCTAAATTGTCATTAGGTGCACATAATATACTTTTATTTCTAGGAAATGTAAAAGAACCGCTTTAAAACTAATGAGTATTCAGTGAAATAACCAAATACTGGGAAACATACCAGAATAGCTTTTCCAAATGCCAGCAATAATCAATTAGGAATGCATATACACACAGAATTTAAATTTAAAAATATATATATCAAATATTTGGGAATAAACTTCACAATGACAGAAAAATAAAATTGAACAAAGTAGCTGAACTGTAAAAGGGCATTTTTAAAAAGCACTACTACAGTTTGGACAAAGCCTGAGAATCACCTGTGAGTGCTCATGTGTTAGAAGTCTGGTGTTCAGTCGGGGGAACTGACGAGCCGATAGCACTGTTAGCAGGAGGAGCCTGGCGGGAGATCACTGAGAGCATGACTGGAATGGACTAGGAGAGTCTGTGGGAGACCCTAGGATAGTTCTCAAGAAAGTAAGTAACTAGTTACAAAGGCCTGAGGCTATCTTTGAAGCCATCTCGTACTGCCACGTGCACTCTCACCGTGATCCCATCCACTGTGAAGCCCTCATCAGAGGCTAAACAAATACACCAAAATCTTGAACTTCCAGCTTCCAAAACTGGGAGCTAAACACAATTCTTTTTCTGATGAAGTTATCCACCTTCAGGTAAATGTTGCTGTTTTTACTATAGCTCAGATTTATAATGTCTACCAGCCAAGCATCCGTGCTCCCAGCCATGGCATTATGAAAAAGGGCATGCGGAGCCTCCAGAGAGGTTCTGGTCATTGGTCTTGCCACCTCAAAGGGTATGTGTGGATCTTGCTTTTTTTTTTTTTCTTTCTTTCTTTCTTGCTGCCTAGCTACAATGTAGTCAGCATTGATCTATCGTCAGTTCCTATAGTGATGTCCCACCACGCATCCAAAAGAATAAAGCTAGTTAGTCTTGGATAGAAATTTCCAGCACTACCAGTCAAAATAAATGTTTTCTCCCATTGAATGATTTATCACATGTATTTTGACAATTAATACAAACTGATTAACAAAGAAACATGAAGCAAGTTAATACAGATTCTATACTCTTGAATATGAAAAAAGAAACACTACTATGCTAAGTATTCTAAAATAAATATAAAATTTCAATAACCTTAAAAATTGGAACTTGCAGGAGATGAAAACATACTCATTACATTATTAATTGGTAAAAAGCAAGATGTAGAACACCTTAACATTTGTTAGTGTTCTATAGTGGCACAATTATATATTCCCTTTCTATATATACTTTCCCTTTCTATATATACTTACAAAAATAGACTAATCCATATCAAACTTTTAATACTGGCCATTTCTAGAAAATGGGTAAGGGGACAATAGAGCTTTTTATGTATTATACAATCCTGAATTGTTTGAAATTTTTATGATGACTATATATTTTTAAAAAATGAATTGATCGATAAAGAAAATGAAAGTATGTCATACTGGAGTATGTAAAAACCATTTTGGAAAATCTCTGGCTGCTTTATAATATAATTCTGAGAGAAACATTCCTTATATATGAAACCTGAAATGTAAAAGTCATAAAAAGAGAGTAAAATGGTAGCACCAGCATCAGCAGGGTGAGGGATTGGGACCCTGGGTCACAAGACACAAAATTTAAGTTAAACAGGAGAAATAAATTCTAGAATTCTATTAGAATGTGAGCTGACTGTGGATGATAATATGGCATGCACTTGAAAACTGCTAAGAAAGGAGATGCAAAACTTCTCAGAGAAACTGGAAATAATGAGTGTGTGTCTAATTTATGCACATATATATATATTGAAGTATCACGATATATATATATATATATATTATCTATTTTTAAATTATAATGACTCATGTTGAGTAACACACTCCAAAATTCTCAACATATGAATACTTGTAACCTATCAACAGGTTACCTTGTAGAGCAGAAGAGACACTGCAAATGTGATGATGGAGTTGGCAATGGAGATAGTATCCTTAGTTATTTAGGTAGCTGCAAGGTAATCACAGTGTTTTCACACATGGGAAACCCAGGAAGATTTGATTAGAGGAGTGAGAAATGGTAAGTGATGAGGACAAGTAAGAAAAACTTCTAAAGTACCATCAACTTTACAAAAAAGAAAGATTCAAGAAATAGGTTTTATCCTGGCATCTCCGGAAGGAACAGGCCCTGTTAACATATTGATTTTAGTCCTACAAGATTGATTTTGAACTTCTGACCTCTAAAACCCGAAGAGAATATATCTGTGCTATTTGAAATCACTGAGTGCACAGCAATTTATTACAACACCAACAGGAAAACACAGTTAAGTAGGAAAAATAGATTGAGATAAACATGATAAATAATTAAGGTAAGCTGTAGACATGGCAGAAATCCTATAGGTTGATGAAATTGAGTAAATTTGGCAATGCAAACAGAAAGGGAAATATGAGCAACATAAATAAGAACTGAGAATTATCGTTTGTGATAGAGCTACTGTTTAAGACTCAAGCAGAAACTGAAGTAAAAAACTAAGAAAATAGTGCAAACAAAAGACAAGGATGCTAGTCACCAGATCTCTCCTCAGTCAGTTAATAGGGTTATCAGGTGTGTACTTTGTAAAGGATGGGGATGAAAGTGCCTTGAGGAACACATTACACTTTCTCAGAGTTTGCAGTCCCAAAAGAGAACATTCTAAGTATATTTAGATCAGTGCACAGTATTGTCATTGCTTTGTAAAATGCACTTTGGTGATACTGTTGGGAGGTGAGGTGAAATGACGCTAACCCTATGGACAGACATTGTACCACATACAAAATCGCAGGTAAAGCGGATCAGCATTGGGAAGGTCTGACTCAGAGAAAGTGCAGGGGTTAGAGGTCAGAACTGATCTGCAACCCTTGCATTGCCTGGAACCTGAAAAAATAATTTGTAGCTTTGGGGAGGAGCCTCCATCCCTCAGGAGGAAGGTATGGAGTTGCAGGTGTTTTAAAAAGAGTAACACTTTTGTCCTCTAAGTGAAGCATTACTTTCATATCAGAATAGAAAACAATATGTCAAACACGTCAATGTCAAACTAATACGCATTGCCAAAGTAATGTCAGTCTGCCTCTAATTATACCTATAACATTATCATTGATCTACTTCTGAATCACATAATGGAGAAATGAAGAAAAATGTACAAACATGAACATAAATGTAAATTTGCATACTTGTATTTGATATTCGATTAAGGTTTCAGGAAGATAATCTAGCATTAAATATCCACATTTGTTTTCGTGTTGTACTATTGGTTTTAAAGCATAAACTTTTTGAGATAAGGGTGGTGTGGTCTTGTTAATCTGCTCCAAAGCTATTTCAGTGTCATGCACACATTATACACTAATTGGATTCCTGATGCATCCTTAAAAAGTAATTTCAAAACACTAAGTAATCAGAGGCTTTGTCTTCAACACAAGACACTGCATCAGCAAAAAGTGTTTATTGCTCAGCCACCTGTGTTATGCACAAAGCAATTTAACCAGACACAGTCCCTGCCCTGAGGAACTGTCTAAAGCCAGTGCCATTGTAACATTCAAAGAGTGTCAGACAACAGAACAAATGACAAATACAGCACACAAACATCATCAAAAAATAAAGGCACCCATTCATGAGGTGCTTCAAATCAAAAGAGATATCATCTGAAAAATGCCACATGAGAACTTGGTAAATAATCAGTATTATTGAACAAATAACACATACAACAGTCATAGAATGCAGAGATAAAAAACTAAAGTGCAAATAGGGTTTCTTGATTCAAGTATGTTACACCTGGCACACTCCGTAAAAATGGGCTGTCGATCATTTCCTTACTAAAATCCAGGTTTCTTTCTGCACAAATTCCATTAGGTTATGACTTTCTGGAAAGTGGAGATGCAAAAATATCCTTATTTAGAAATCAGTTTTTCCCTAAGTTTCCAGTGTAAAATACAGAGCTTATGAAGATTTGAGGATGATTGAGAAACAGCAGTATAAAATAATTATAGAACAGGTTTCATATAAGTGGAGAGGTTACTGTTTACATTTTCCTTACCTCACCCACTATTTAACACTTATGCAGGATTTTGAATGCACTGAATTCTTCACTGAAAAAGAAATGTTACATGACCTTGGATTTTCCTGCAGCATTTTCTCATAAGACATATTTTTCCTATTTAAATTTTATATTTCACTGTCAAACTTTTTTCAGTTGCAAAACAAAAGGATAAAATGAATTTTTAGATTAAAACAGTTGAGCACACCAGGTCAAGCAAAACTACTGGGTTATGGCTCTCAGAAATCCTACAGCACTCTGGGTACCCCCATTTATGTAAACACATGAATATTGTTGGAAATAGACCCCTGGAGTTGTGTATCATGGTGACCTTGAGAGAATTAAGAGAACAGACATGGTCCTCAGGAGAGACAGTGGCCACCATCACCCTCATGCTAAAAAAGTGTTCTCTCAAAACAGAACCTATTTTTCCCTTCAATGGAGAATAATCAGGGTAGCACAAACACATTAGAATATTCATGGGATCCTCATAAATCTGTTCTAGACAAAAGTAATTACTACACTTCCATCAAGCCACAGAAAAACTTTCATTCATAAAATTCTGAATCTGAAAAGTTATAAAATTAAACTAAATTGTTTAAATCTATTTTAAAATGTTTATAATAATCTTAAATGAGATATATAATAGGGTAGGAAATGTAGAAAAATATCTTCAAGTGTTTCTGCCATTAAAGAGTCTTTTGAGGAAAGTAAGAATTGTGAAGTACATAGCACAAAGCCAAAATTTTTCAAGATCAAGACGCTTAACAAATTTCTCATGTAACATGTAAGAGAGATTTCAGTGTGCCACTGCAGAACGAATCCATCTTATTATAAAATCTGATATTTTGGTACTTTGGCAGTACAATCATAGGGAACTAACAAACTTACCTTCAGATACAGAACTAGAGTCTTTAAAAATTCACCAAATGATTTTTATTTTCCTTTCTGAGAATTACTTAATGCCACCTTTATGAATACTGTAAATTAGTCAATAAATATTCATGCCTCTGTATTTATTTCTTGTGCTCTCAGCTTGTTCACCTGATCTTCCATTGATTTCAGGTTTACACTTACATTATAATCCTACCTCATCTATACATTGCCAATGTCTTTTTTCACTTTTTTGTTTAATAATTCTGTAAGTTCTTGAATTTTCCATAAAGAAAATTATAAACATTTTATCTTAATTTTGTGATATCAGATTTAATATCCCAAAGTATTAGTTTTTCAGGTCACTGCTGTTAGAATATATTTTCAAAAATTTGGAGGCATCAAACAGATTTAGTATTTTAATATTTTGCAATTTAGGAAGTCAGACATAGGTCTTAATGGGATAAAATCAAAGTGTCACTGGAAGTTTTCTTCTTAAGGATTTAGGGAAAATTGTTTCCACCACTTTTGTAGACTTTGGAGCCGCTCTACATTTCTTCACTGGTCCCCTCTCTCCACCTTCTAAGTCAATAATAGTGGATCCCTTCTTTCTCATTGTATCACTCCTTCAGCACACTGACAACAACTGGAGGAGACACTGCTTTAAAAGAATCATATGGATAAACTAAGTGCGTCTGGATATTCCAGATCACTCACTTATCCTAAGACAAATAACCTTAATTATGTCAACATCCTTTTTCCTTGAAAGGTAATATTTTCATAGGTTCCAAGGATTATACAAAGATCTCTCTTTTTTATTCAAATCTTTATTGGTATATATGAATACATATAATCATCGCACTCAACATTGAGAGTTTGTACTACAATAAGACACGACTTGATTCTCATTTTTCCCCTTTCCCCACCTACCCTGCAACCCCTAACCCCCTATATATATATAAGCTTTCTTCTTTTTTTTTTGATATCACATTCTTTTTCGCTTCGTGATTTACCTCTACACCCTCTTTCATTCAGAATATTTTCTATTTCACAATATCAGCTATACATACTACAATTCAGTTACATCTTCCTTTTCTAATACCAGAGAAAAGATATGATATTTAAACATCTGTGACTTATTTATTTCACTTATGAAGATGTCTTTTTTAAAAAAAAAAATCTTTATTGGTACATTACATATATGCATCATGATTGTACTCCATAATGGGGATTTGTACCAATATAAGACACAACTTAATTCTCATTTTTTCCCATAGCTCGACCCACCCTACCGCCCCCCATATACATAAAATGTATTTCCTTACTTTTTTGTCATAATTTCATTATTTTCCCCCCTTCACCTTATTTTACTTTGAGCATTTTCTATTTCATTACTTTGTGCAGTTAATAACATACGAAGATATCTCTTGGGGGCTACTTTTCTACTTGTCACTCAAAGTTGCTATATAATGCTTATGTACTGTTTAAGCTACAAAAAATTAACATATGTTGCTTGATATTTTAAATAGTGACAGTTATCCTAACACAAATGCTTTTCACACACACACACATACACATATATACATACACACACACATATATATATACACATACATATATATATACACACATACATATATATATACATATATACATGCATATATATATATGTATATATATATTAAGGTTTTTTGAGATAGGGTCTCTCTTTGTAATTCAGGCTGGCCCTGAGCTCAGCCTCCAACTCACATCACAGCAATCCTTCTACCTCTGCCTCCCAAGTGCTGGGATTACAGGTGTGAGCCACCACGCTCAGCACTGTGGTATGTGGTACTGGTTGCTGCTGGGGTGAGTATCCACGCCCAGTATCATTATGTGGTTACTGGGAACTGAACCTGGGCCCTTGCACTTGCAAGACAGGTGCCGGAACCACTGAGCTAGATCCTGGCCCTCACATATTCTTTTTTAAATAAATGGAGTTTATTGGTACATTTTAGGCATGGATCATGATCAGCTTCCTCAATGGTTCCTGTCCATAATGCATCTTGATTATTATTTTCCCCAATACCCTGCCCTCCCTTCAACCTTCCACCCTCATATACATAAGCTTTGTTTCCATTTTTTTTTCTTCCATCATCAGTTTTTTTTTTCTTTCCCTTTTTTGATTTCTCCTGTCCGTCCCAGTTCCATTTCCCTTTGAACGTTTTCTTCCTTTACACAGTACTTATTATACATTTTGGACCTCATTTGCACTTTCAGTTTTTCACACCGGAGAAACTGTAAGAAATAAGACACAGATGTGCATATACTATTTTATTTTATCCTTAAAATGATTAATAGGTGGTTATAATAAAACTGAAGCAGTAACTGGTTTGTCCAAGGATATTGTGAAAACTGATTCTCTTTCAATTTGATTGTCTCATACCTGAAAGTCAGATTTCCATTAGTGTATTATGGGAAGTTGAGACCGTGTATTATGTGCAGTTAAAACCATTGATATTTTAAAGATTCTGGATGGTCTTGTGGAAAGTTTTGGGTGAGAACGCATGGATAATCTCCTTTACACCAATAAAGCTCGAGAAAGGAAGTAGTGAGTCTCCAGATGAAGATAATTAAACTTAAATGTGTAGAGCAATCCGTGGCGATTCCCAGAAGTAACCTGGTCTTTGGGAACCCTCCCATTTCTAAACTGTAATAGCCATAATAACTCTCAACATGCTTGCTACAAATGGTTTATTAGACTTTTTGTGCAAATACAGCTTAATATGCAAATGAAACTTCAAGGTCAGTACCTTTTTCAAAATAGATTGTTACTTTAAACAACTCATATGTATCTTCTTGAGTTGCTAATGAAGTTATATATTATTTTATTACATGAGATTACTTATGTTCATTTTCTCTTTTTTCTTCTAAGAATTTATATTAAATCCATTTGTTCACATTTTAAATTAAAGCTTCTGGTATTTGCGTATGTCTTATAATCAGTGTCAGGAGAAATATACAAGATACCAGTAAGATTTAAAAGTTGAAATTTGTCAGTACTTCTACTAATTACTCAGGGCCAAACTTTGCAATATGTCTAATTTGCTTTATGGTATTAAGTTAGTTTTTATTTACTAGTTTTAATATGGCAGAAGTTTAAATTTTATTTAAATAGAGATCTTAAACATTTCTTAAAATGTTTTCAAAATTACAGTACTATGACCTAACAATAAAATTCTTTATCATATTCAGAAAATTACCTGTCACATAGGAGGCAGCATGCATCTAAAATAGTGGAGATTGCCAAAGTTCCCAGCATACAACTCATTCAACGCTGGAAGTTTGTAATGAATATTTTCCTTATTTTTAAGAATAAGACATAGATGTCAACTGTTATCAAAATGAAAGTGTTTTGGCAGAATTTCAGCAAAGGCTGGTTAATTTTCAAAAATATTTAATTCGTTTATGATAAAAACAAAACAAGCAGTTAGCCAAGTAGGAAGTACAGAAAAAAAAAACCACTATTCTTTAGTAAGATCAAAAATTATACACTTTATCTGAGAATTTAAGATTCTAATATAGAGGGAAGCTAGAAGACATTATTATATGTTAGAAATACATCATGGTAGGTCCATCACTGTGTTATATGAGTACTAGTTCACAAAAGCCTGTGTTCTCTGAAATGAAATTATAGATTCAAATTCTGATTTACCACTTACAAGGGAAAATAGGAAAGATATCATTAATTTAAATTTATTAAATAATTTTTTTCCTGCTGGATGTAGTGGTGTGCAACTAGAATCCAGGTTTTCCAGGAAGTGAGATAGGACAGCAATTCTTAGCTCATTATAGATAACAGGAATTTAGCAAGATGCTAACTCAAAAAAATAAAATAAATAAATAGAGGCTGAAAGAAAAGTTTAGTGTAAAAGCCCCGGGTTCGATCTCCAGTACTGGTAAAAAAAGTTTGCAGGTTATATTATCCAAAAATTGAATGATTATAACTATAAGCTTTAAAAGAATGTGTTGTTAAAATCACAATTAAATGTTCTAAGTTTCCTCAGTGTTCTAAGGAATTAATGGGCTGTACCTCCATAGCTTCAGCATTGTGCTGTTCTGAAAATCAGTGACAGTTTGTAGAGGAAAAAATGTTCTCATGAAACAAAAAGTTCAATTTCAGCCATCACTTCTGATATTATACATCAGCAGACATTAATATTTCTTGGAATACATAAAAATGATGACTTTCCAAAAGGATTATTCAATTAATAAATGTTCATGTGAGTTCAAATGCACATACATGTATGTGAGAATATTACATTTGAAACTGACCATAGTATAATTTTTTCAATACCTAAAGATATTGTACTGGAAATCATGGTTCAACTTCTAAAAGATGTTTATTGGAGAGGGCTTTTACCTAGACACTACGGTGTGTTTTACACTTACTCTGAAGAATCAAAAGTTACTTCTAGATTGTATTTACTTTAAACAGCTTTTATGGCTCCAGAAAGAAATACTTTTTATACCTTGGATTTATACACATATAAAACAATGAGTGGAGAGAGGTAGGCTTCATATTTTAGATGGAGAGTTGCACAGGCTCACCAAGGATGATTTACAAAAATCTGTAACTATTCATTACTATTGATGTTAGCTACTATTACAGGTACTGCACTTTGAGCTTCCTGTCGCTTGACTTTTCTATCACTCGACAGAATAAGGTGAAAGTAATAAATGTATTTAAATCTCAATAGAGGTGCTCCTTTTTGTCTCAGTACTCGACCTTCTCATGCACAGGGGCCCAAAGGGCTGTTATGAGGAGCAGTGGTTCACAAAATGGACAGGGGACCCTGCCCTGGGGTTTTGAGACTTCTTTGGTGCATACTGTCTCTGATTCCTGTGCATGCTCTTTATGTGTTCTTTTTCCAGGTCATCAAAACAGAACGGGATGTTGACTTGCTGCAGTCAGCATCTGCATGTTCCTTATGACAGTTTTTCTGCAAGTCTAGTCCTACAAACCGAGGCACACAGGGAAACTTTCTAGCTTCTTTTTAGAAATTAGAATACCAAGAGAAACTGAGATGGGAAAAGAAATTAGGAATGGAGGGAGTTTCACTGAAAACTTTTTTTTTTCCCCCCAGAAGGCAGATAAGCTACATCAGTGCCTAAATAAATATTTGTTGGAATATTTAGACAAGTGAGGCTAGGGATAAAAGCTTAGTCTTTATTCATCACAGAAAGAACTACATTGCCCTGTTGCTGTTGTATAATCCACACCATTTTACCAAGCCAAGATTGTCTGAGGCTTGTACTTTTTACCTACATTTGCCAAATTTCCTGGTGTCATCACAAATGAAAGGAAGAAGTAGAATAATTAAGCTAAGTGGTGACATTTACTTTATTAAAATTTGTCAACCCACAAATCAATTGAAATACATAGGCGCCCACTCCAGCAAATCTCTGGGGCAAGAATACAACATCTTCAGTGTGACATGGCGAGTTGATATTTCAAGTCCTTGAAGTCCTTGACACCTCCCTTGTATAGTTAATGCTTCATACATTCTAAAATTTAAAGATTTATATCTTATGAAGTAACAATATATTCATTATCATTACTTATGCTCTCAATTCTACATCTTTGTGCTCTGAAATTACAGAAATCTCATGTTTTCACAGTTATTATTGACCCCTTACCAAAGACTATCTTACATAGTGTTTATCTTTTATATTTTTATCCTTCAATATTAATTTTTTAAATTTCATATATATATATATATATACATACACACACATACATAGATTAAAATCAAACATATAGAAACATGTTATGAAAACATGTGGCTTATCTCTCCTGACATTTCTGACCTGCTCTGAAGAAGCAACAGTTTTCATATTGTACATTATTCAGTAATTCACCTACATTTATGATTTCTTGATTTCTGTTTCATTTTTAAGCTTGTTTACTTGGTATTATAATGGCTCACTTTTAATTGTTAATCACAAAATTCTACCTGTTGATGTCAGGACTTCACTGCTGTTCACAAGTAGTTATATGACTATATGTGTTGTTCTCCTCACACTACTCTTGAACCCTTAACTATAATATACACAGCTGAGCTACATGAAACACTATAATTTCTTTTCTTATGCATATATTTTCCTGAAATAGTGTAATTATTTACAATTGGTGATGGATTCAATCTCTTTTTTTTTTGATTTATCTTAATATTTACCAAACTCTCCTATAGAAATAAATATCTCTTTACTATGAATATATTGTAATTTCCATTGTTTTCTTTTTGGGGGGAAATTTTCACAGAAATCCTGTTTCTTGGTATTTGATTTGTTTTCACCTGTTTCCCTCCTATTAACATGTCTCTACAGACACCTCACATTCCATGAGTTTCAGATGCTACTTAACCCCACGCATTTGGTTCACTAATTGGGGGCCATTATAGAGACCCATTAGCCTCATTAAAAGTGTTGGGGAAATTTTTCTCCTTAATTTCTAGATTTTCTTTCTTCAGAGAAAATTGTTCCAGTGTCAAAATGGCTGCCACAACCTCTAAGTATTTCAAGGAGGCCAACAGTTCCCTGTTAATTCCATAAACATTCACTTAATCTTGTTTTGTGTCCATTAGTTTTAACTTCATGTGAACTTGTACAAAGGCCACTTTTCAACTTCTTGCGAAAGGAGATTTCTAGAATGTTAAATAATGTTTGCTACCTGAGCAAGACTGATAAAAAAAAAAAAAACGTTTTCACAACATGGATTTGCATTCTCCTTGCTACTAGTGACAATATCACCTTCTTACAATCCACTCACATTCTGGAAATTTTCCATGACTAGAACATTTCTTATCCTCCTACAAACATAAGACTCAGATGACTGCTCTCCTGAGTTTCATCCCCATTCCAAGTTGGAAATTTCCATAGACTTCCATCTCTTTCTAAATTTTAACTCTCTTTTCAGTGTGTGTACGCTTATGACACTTTTAAAATCCTTAAAATAAATATTGAAGAATTTCCAGAAGATGTGTAAGAAGAACCATATATGTATTCAACTCACTATATTTAACTGGCTCTCTGCTCCCTCTGAACTCAGTTTCTCATTAGTGAAATTTTCACTCTAACTGTTGTTCTCATTAGACTGCAGTGCTCTTCATTTCTTCCTAATTGTAAACTCAGGACACTTTCATCGCTTAAAAGATGGACAGTGGTTTTATGCAATTCAACAGTACTTTTGTGTAATTACACAATCTTCAACACACTTCCCTGAGTTGACTAGAACATAGTGTGCAGTTAGTAATATTTCTACCAGAAGGTAATGAAACAGGAACTTTCTGGAAGTGGTGCAGTAAATGTCATTTGATATGTGACAACTAAACAATTATTTTCCTCAGTCAGTAGTGGCTTAAAGTTGCCTTTTCAGATATACAGAATCTATGCACTCCTTGTCCAAAGAACTTTGCCTTTTCTGAAGCATGTTCTATTTATTGGAATTTTTTTTTTTAATTTACAATTTATCATCTTCCCTTTTCTCTCTGAAATGATCTTGTTGCTACTTTATATGAATACAGAGATACAGCTAGCAATAGAAAGAGCCATATGATGTGTAAACCAAACTGTTTCATCAGATTATCTCCCAGAAAAGAAATGTTTATTACTCAGCAAATTATAGTACTGTAATAAGAGAAATAATTAATTTCAATTTCTATGTTATTAATAAAACATATCATCTAACTTCTTTTCCCTGAATCAGAGTGGTATTTGTTTTAATAAAGACTACATAAGATTGGGAGAATTTGGAAAAGAAGTCAGCACAGTTGAGATTATTTTGCATTGATTTCAACACAAACAAGGTCATACACTCTTGCCCCAAAGTTTTAGGAAGGTAGAGTAAAAATATAATAAGGACAAAATATAATCAGACCCTTAATCCTGTTTTTAGTGTTACATTTCTCAGAAAGAAATCTGAATAAAATATGCAAAACTGTTAGCATCATTTATAATTTATGAGATGCATAAAATATTTGATATTTTTGTCTTTATTTTAATATAGCTTAATATGTCATATTTTAACAAAAGAATATATGTATGAAAAAACTGATACCTTTGAGTTTGAAAATGTCATACATATTTGAATTTGGAGAACAAAGTACATGGTTTTAAACTTTTGAATATCAGCCTAATCAGGATTTTCATGCCCTGTTCCCAGATTATGATTTAGGATTTATCTCAATATCTTATCCAACTTTATCTTTTATCAGAGATAACCTAAAAACACAAAGAAATCAGTAAATCTGTAAAGAAGTGGCAACTATATTCTATAAGAAAAATAACAATATTATCATATAAAAATGGACTAAACTAATGTAATAATATTTCTTTCGATAGTACTGTACTATTCTGTGGAGGAAGATTCCAAGACCATGTTATACTTTCCCTATTCTGTACTTGTTCCTAGATATTTTTGTCAGATTTTTAGTGTGTCACACAGTATTTCCCAGTGTACATGCTTACCTGTCTCTCATCCTTAAGATCATGTAGATGATAATATTATCATTTAATAGAAATTTAATCTGTCTTTGTTAACATAGAATTTCCTATATAATTGAGGATTGGAAGAACTTCTGAAAAAAATTATTTGAACATTGACTCCTTAGTATCTTCCTACAGTATAAATGTCTCATGGAATATTCTTTGAAAATGATAGATTAGAAGATTCCCCATGGTGTATTCAAGAGCTAATATTAAATGATTTCATCATTGTGTTGAAATATCGCCCCTTCTTGAGCTCTTGGTGAATGTTCTGCTGCAGCTTATTAAACAGCAGATGCTTAGGTGTCCTGCTGTCATCCAGGGAGCAGGTTTATTTTGTAGCAAGTGACACTTCCAGATGGTGAACTGGATGCAGTCTAGCAAGCTGTTGATGAAATGGCTGAGGATGTGATGTAAGGCATTTGTGCAAGTCTGAATTTCATTCAAAATTAGACATTAACAGCATGTTTTACACTCTCAACTAATTTGGACTTAATAATAGAGTTCAGCGTTGTCTGTGGAGTTCATACACATCATACTTTATCATTTAACTCTGCAATTCCTAATCAGAGTGTTATCAAGGTCCTCTGTAGTACTTGGTACATTATCTGACTTTCTAGAGAGTATGCCTTGCTGTCTGATCAGTAAATGTTTGCCATATTTAGTGTACCAGTAGAGATAGGAACTGCTCTTGAAGCTTTACAGCCTGTAGAATTGATATGCTCTAAACCACAGCAAGCTAGTTTTGCATCTCTTGTTTTTGTTTTTGAATAAGACAAAAAATTACTCAACATTTTTCTCAAAGGATTTTTTGAATTCTCATTTTGAAAATGATATTTCAATTTACATAATTAGATGTTGGCATCAACATATAGATCTATGGTAATAAACAAGAAGTAGAACCAAGACTAAAATGAAATATATATTTAATAAATGAGATAACTGTACAAAAAATAAAGCACAAAAATGACATTTATAATCCATTTGATTTATTCTGAAACAAATGTGGCACTAGCATAATTCCCTACCTCTTCCTATTTGCTTGACAAAAATGAGATTTTATAATTGTCTCCCAGCATACACTTCTCTGAGTATACTGAGAAGTACCTATGCTTCCACTAACTACATTCTTTTAGTTTTCACAGAACCAGTAGTATTTAGACAAAACAACAATTTTATCTGAGAATCCAGTTTAAGAATGTACTGTAGCAATTATCATGATAAAGCTATATACTAAAGCATCATCTAAGTGTGAAAATAATATATATATACACACACATGCACACACATATAAACACAGATAAAACACACACACACATATGTGTGTATATATATATATATATGCACAGATATACACACACCCATATATATACAGAGATCATATGTGACTAAAAGGAAAATGTTCAGAATTTACTGGAACATTTTAATTATATATTACTGTAAAAAATTACTCCCAATTTACCGGTTTAAAACAATAACCATTTATTACTTTCATGTCTGTACGAGGATGGATTTACAGTCCCAACTGGATGAAATGGAGCTGTTGGCAGAGGATGGAGCCCCATATTAAGGCTCTTGTAGTCCTTGGCTAGTTTCTTCCTTTATTCTTTGTCATTGGGTTGCTTCATAACATGCAGTTGGTTTGTCCCATAGTTAATGATCCAAGAGAGGACAAGGAAGACTATACAATGGAAAAGCCACAGCCTGTTTTGTAAGCTACCTCTGAAAAGGGCATCTCAATCTTTGTGGTACTCTATTTCTCAAAAAACAGGCTTTAAATCTCAGTCTTGCTAAGAAGAGACTTAAAGAAGAACATGTCTACCAGCAGGCACAGGTCACTTGGGGCCACCTTGGGGGCAACTAACAGAGTAGTTTCTTACTTTAAACAATTAAAATAAATGGAACTTTGCTTGCAAATGTTTTCATTAAAGTAGAAAATCAGCAGGGTATGACTGAGGCATTCAAGTTTTAAAAATAAGGAGTTAAAACCCTCCAAAAATGTAAAACCTTATACTTTTAATTATGAGGTTGATAATGAATTGATGTCTCAAAATTCTACAGAATGAGGATGGAACAGTTCTTCTGCGGGAAGATGTCTCTGAACCTGAAGGTAAACATTTATGCATATGAACATTAATGCACATTTGTAAGAAGTAATAAAAACTCCAGTAGATGATTTATCTTTTATGTACTTTTTTACAGGTATATGCTAATTTCAGTATCATAGAGTAAAGCAAACAAACAGAATGTAAAGGTTTAAAGGCTTTAAAGACACATATTACATTTCCTTGTAACAGTTTCAAGCAATTACAAAATTTGTATCAGCATTAACTCAACATTCTTAATGATATTAGTTATTAAATTAGAAAATATTTTTCTTCTCTGAATAAGGAACAATGAAAACAAGAGATTTCAGTCAGCCCCTGGTCTACAGGAGTCAATAATGAGCAGACAAGAATTATGCTTGTCTTCTCCATAGGATCATATTTTCTTTGCTATGTTTAAGATTGACATTAAAATTTTAACTTGTGTATTTACCACTCAAAGAGCCTCATGTAAAGCTGTGTATGTGGAGCTAATACTTGAATTTGGTAATTATTAAGTTAATAATGTGTATAATACAAAGTAATTCAACAGATTGACTCATTAGAAGTGTGTAAAGAATATTTATTGTTTGACACCCCTTGTGCGAAATCGAGATAGCCTCCCAGACTACAGATTAGAATTTACCCTTATTATTTAAATAAGGGTAATTACTATCTCATAGCTAATCATTGAAAAAGCAGCTTATTGCTGATAAATATCTTATGGTTTATACCCTTAATGATACCTATCCGAATCTCACAGCATTTTTGTTAAGCTGACACAGAAAATTAGCCCTGCTTTTTCTTATTTATAATTTACACTTGCACATGGGCCAGATGGCAGTGCAAATCAGATAAAAGAATAATAAACATATGCCAGAGAAATTGAGATTGTTTGAAACAACATATCGTTTCAAAGATATAAAAACCCTGATAGTTAAATCCTTTTCCTTTGCTCCTTGCAAGAGCTGTCTAATGCATTTATTTCCATCTACTTTTATTGGAGAATGTGTCCATTAAATTAAACCACGGAAATGCAGGGCAGATGAGTCTTCGTTCAAGGAACTAATAAGCCCACTAAGTCATGAACAGTACATCAGATGAGCTGTAGTTTTTCACCTTTCTTACACGCCTGGGAGGCATTAAACAATTTTTGCTCTGAAGGGGACTTTTTTTCCCTTGTCCACTGGAAATACTTTTCTTCCACAGACTTTAAATAATGATCCACTTTAAGGTAACTCTGTGTGGAGGGACTTGTGTAGCAGAAGTACATCACAGGATGTATGCTATTAGAAACCAAAGCTTATCGCTTTCATGTGCCAAATGATGCCACAACTCAAAAATTCCTAAAGCTCTATCTGTCTGGTATGAAATGAGGAAAGCAAGTGACAGATAAAGACATCTCATATAACCTTGCTGTCTCTATATCAGGGCCTGTGCAAAGCACAAATTTGCCTCCTATGAAAAATTATTTTGAGACACTTGCATGAACATGAGTCCATGGGGAGGTTATAAATGCGTCCCTATTGCATTAGCATCTAACTTTAATAGCAGCGTAAATATAGCTAATGAAAAAGTTATTCTGACATGGATAAAAAGAACATAAGATATTGAGCTATTGAATTAGGAAAATCAAAAGATAAAAACAGCAGAGGACACTCATTTCAAATTAAATATTAACGAAGTAGAGACATTCTTCATATGTTCACATGATGTAACCTTTGTAGTCTGCATATATGAAAAGATAATTTAGTAAATGTGAAAGAAAATAGTTAAAATTTTAAATTGTATTAAATTATTCAAATTGATATTTTTGTAAATTAACAACTAGTCCAAACAAGAAATTACCTTATAATTCTGTGGGGTTGAGAAAATATGCACACGTGCATGCATGTCAGCTTTAGAAAAACTGACATTAACAGCAAGAACCAAAGTAAATTGGAATTGCTAAAATGACATTTGAAAATAAAACCTGATTTTTTTGATATGATTTAAAATGATAATTTAGCATAATTATGTGAAATTATTCTTACATTTTTAACAAATAAGTAATTAAAGAAATGAAATAAACTGCATGTGTATCTTTTAAAGTTAATATTGGTATCTCTCTCTTTGTAAAGATTAAAGTAAATACTGATAGTGCTGAAGAAAAAAGTCAGTAGGCAATCAAACATACAGAACTTCATATTTCCATCTTCAAATATAATTTTAAACAATTGTTTTCTATTCATGTTACTAATACGAGTTTTAATATACCACTTACATGAAAATTACATTGATGAAATCATGTGAATTGAGAGAAAAGTATTGAATCAATTTGACCCACATTTTCCAGTTATAAACATGGAAATAAAATGAATTTTGTTAACCAATGACAAACAAAATTCAGCTTTCCTTATTAACCTAAGATTATAGTGCAATTAAACATACAAAATCTTACTTATTCATTCTTTGATCATTTTAAATATATAGTGTAAGAAATGCAGTTTTTGGAGAATTCTTATACTTATTAGTTAATAGAGTAAAATTCAGTGTCCATGTGGATCACAGAAATAGTTGCATGCATCATATTTAAAAATTCATTGGCGACCTGCACAATCACAGGTTATTCTTTACATTTTCACCAACAGGACATACAAGTTCATGGAGCTCTTGGGAAAACTGTGCCCAAATGAAGAAGGAAGAACTACTGGACTGGTATTCCTGGGCTCTTAGTATATTAATGAAGGTAGAAAAATAGAATATGACATGGACTTTTCTCACTGGATGCTAAATAGTGAGCAATGTATGTACTTATTTATTAATTCTTTGGAAAGAATCTTCACTGGAGATTTTGTTGCATAAATCATGTTTCAGTGTGTTTCAAACTATAGATAAATTATTTGGTGAATTTGCAGACTTCAACCTAAATAAAGAACACAGCCTATAGTTTCTTTAAGTGGCAAATCCTTTTATTTCTGAAAGATGGAAAGATGTTGAATTTGTTAATATTTACTCTTTCATTTATGAGGAATTTTGATTTTTTCATTTAAAAACTCAAAAGGAAGAATATTATATGATCTGTGATATGGTTTTCTTGGGAATAATACATGACCCAATATAAACAGGAGTTTTAAATTTTTCTCTCTGTTGATTTTTTTCTTCAAATAACTATTGTGCAAAAAAAATTCTTCTGGACACGCATTTCAAATCTACCATTTCACCTATTGCGTTTACATGTTCTAGGCTGGATGTAGACCCTGGACAATGATAGAAAGACTGTTAAACTGAAGCCATTCTGACACATTTAAAGTGGGAGGAAAAGTAACACCCTCAATTGAAGTTCACTAGGGATTTACTCCTTTATCTGTACATAAGGTTTAATTTGGATCCCTTAAGGATAGGCTGCAAGTAACAAGCTCATCTTTTGATATTTAGAGTAAGAAAGCAGTTAGTATTTTAATGCTGCTAGAGCCCAGATTATTGGTTGCTCTGTCAATATGACTGCTGATTGTAGGCAAAGATTGCCTCTCTTAGCAGTGCTATATTTTCTTCTTTATAGGACTGCAAAAATGATCATTTCTTGCCTAATCTCAGCTTTTTTCCTAGGAATTTTGCTAAAACAGCAAAGAGCAGCCAAAACACATCATTACTCCAAATTTCTCTAACAAATTCTAGTAAAGCTACAGACTTGGAAAACACATGGTTTGCTACTGAAGTCAGCGGAGGAGAGAGTAGGACAAGTGTTTGGTCACAGACTGACATGGGCCATCACCTTTCCAATAAGAACACATGCACATTCCCTTTTCTCATCCTCATTCGAAGGCTAAGACACAGCATTTGGGTTTCTTTGTTAGCGCATTCCCTTTCTACAGACCACAAAGTCCAGTAATTTATATGTGAGCCAACCTATTACAATGACATTAATTTGGAGTGAAGTGATGAGTTTTTTTGATACTCCTAAGGGTGAAGTTTCAGGTACAGATGAAAA
>PVIR01018802.1:0-32889 GCA_004026965.1 Petromus typicus | reverse complement strand
TTTTTTTTTTTAAGTATGTATTGTTTAGTTTCCATACATTTCTATAACTTCTGTGTTCTTTTGTTATCACTTTCTAGCTTCATTGTGTTAGGATTTGAAAATATACATAATTTCAATTCTTTTACTTAAGCTTGTCTTATTGTCTAGAATGTGGTCTATTTTGAAGAAAGTTCTATATGCTGCTGAAAAGCATGTTTATCTTGTTGTTTAATGGAACATTCTTTAGATACCAAGTCCATTTGTTTGAAGGTTTGATGCAACTGTGATATTTCTTTGGTAACTTTTTTCTAGTTGATCTATTTGTTATTGTGGAGGTAGTAGGTTCTTAAATGTAATTGTATTTACGCTTATCTGGTCTCTTATACCTTGTCATCCTTGTTTTATGAAGTCGGGTGCACCATTGTTCAGTTCATGTAGATTAACAGTGATACCTCTGTTCTAAAATGCTTTTGTTAGCAAACAATTTAGTTCAAACAGAAGTATTTGACAAAAAGTTTTGGTTTGCAAAATGCATTGGGTGATAAGGATAACTATGGCCACCTTTTTCTTCACACAAACACAAATGTAGCCATCTTTTCCAAATCATAGAACAAATTGTTTGTGAAATGAGGTACGACTGTAATTGTTATCTCTTCCTTTTGGATTGTCCCCTTTTCCAGTATTTAGTGAGCTCTTTTGTGTCTTCTGATGAATTTATATATAAAGTGAGTTTGAATATAGGATAAGTATATATTTTGAGGGTTTCTATTGCATGGAATGTTATCTTCCATCTTTTGATTTTTAGTCCATGAGTTTAATTTAAATGTGTTTCTTATATAAAACATACCACTGATTTTGTTTCTTGGTTTATCTGTCACCCTGTGACTTGTCACTGGGGAAGTGAGCTTGTGCACATTGAGAGTTACTACTGAAAAGTATTGAGTTATATTATCACATGGTAACTTGTTGGTTATACCCTCCTCCCGAAGCTTTCCTGCTCACTCTGACTGGTATATTCATTCTATATTCAAGGCATTTTGGCATTGTTGGCTTTATTCTTTTTTGAGGATAGCTTCAGAAGTTTTTTGAGTTCTGGTTTGGTAGGCATGAGTTTCTTAAGGTGCTTTTTCTTATGAATGTCTCATTTTTCCATCAGTTTTGAAAGATAATTTTATAAGATATATTAGCCTGGTTTGGACATTGTTTTCTTTTAGGGCTTGAAACACTTCCCTCCAATCTCTCTTGATAGTTAAGGTTTGCATTGAGAAGTCTGCTGTAATTCTAACAGGCTTTCCATTACAAGGGATTCATTGGTTTTCCCCAGATGCTTTTTACGAGTCTGTTTGTGTTAGATTTCCAGTATTTTGAAGATATTGTCATGTGGAGATATTTGTTTGTTTGTTTTTTAAGGTTTTTTTGAGACAGGGTCTCCCTTTGTGGTTCAGGCTGGCCCTGAACTCAGCCTCAAACTCACATCACAGCAATCCTCCTGCCTCTGCCTCCCGAGTGCTGAGATTATAGGCGTGAGCCACCACGCCCGGCACTGTGGTATGTGGTACTGGTTGCTGCTGAGCCTGAGTCTCCACGCCTAGTCTGGTATGCGGTTACTGGGGATTGAACCTGGGTCCTTGCGTTTGCAAGACAGGGGCCGGAACCGCTGAGCTAACTCCCCGGCCTCTGGAGATATTTGTTTTATGTGTTGCTATTTGGGGTTAGTCTTATATCCCTCAGTGAAGTATATGTTAAATTCTTTTTCTGTTCTGTAAAAAGGGTTTATGTCATCTGTGCTGTCTTTTGATTTCTCAGTAATTTCAATTGTTAGATTCATGGCATCCAGGAGCAACTGGATACATTTTTCATGTTTTCTTGCTGTTTTAAGGTATCTTTAAAAGGGTTAGTCAATAACAGCCTTTTATAAATTTCAGCTTTGATCTTTTTCATAGACCCTAATTCTTTTCTATGCTGGTCATGCATGTTTTGAAATATTTTGTTTTACTCTACTCTATTAGTTTCTTCTGTAGACTCACTGATCATTTTATTTTGATCACCTTTAAAATTATTTAACATCTTTAGTTGTATCTTCTGTGAGTTTGCCAAATGTTTTACTGATCTGCCTTGCTACCTTCCCTGCTATAATTTTGAATTATATGATTCTGTGGACTATTTCTGTCCTTGATTGCTACATGGATCAGCTCTGGGGTAGCTGGGGGTTTGTGAGTGAATTTTATTGGCTTATCTTCACATTTTAATGTAGTATTGGTTGTTTATTGTTGAAGCTTGGAGGTTAATTGTAGCAGAAAGCATTGTTTCTCATATGGAACCTCTGTAATTAATGTTCACTTTTCGTTGGTGTCCTGTGGACATAGTAAATTCTTAGCCTTTGACTCTGTCCCAGGACCCAACCACTTCCATTGACTTGGAATGTGAGGTTGCAATGCACTATTCTCTGAGAATGGGTCACAGTATTGTTAATGACCCAACAGCAGTCCAGATACTAGCATCTCAAGAAAACCAATTAGTAGCACCAAAAAAGTCATCTTGGTTATAAAAAATCAGCATCAGTTATACTGTCAAATACAAACTTAATATTGACAAGACCTAACACTTAATAAATAAAGTACCATCTTTAACCACAGAAAAGATTTATAATTATAGTATGAATACAAAGACAAATATTTTATTCTGTTGATCTACAGTAAATATCTACCAAATGGCACAACTGTGCCTCTACTACTAAGAGCACTGTATTCAACAGTAATAGTAGGTTCCCTAGCTATCTAGAGATTCATAAAGCTTAGTAGTTACATTAGTAAAAGCAGACGGTGAAAGGATGAAAATGAAATGCAAATGAAAAATGCAAGTACTGGAACTTTATAGGATATGAAAAGTTGAGGATAAATGTTACATACAAGCTCCTAAGGAATTAAATAGTGGCAGAAAACAGGAGAGAACAAACAGAAAAGAGAGAAAAGGTAAAGAAAATGAAAATTGGTCTAGTAGGTAATCAAATCTCTGTAAGAAAGGCTCATATTTCCTAGAACGGAAATATATTTGTTGTAAGCACAAAGAAGGGTGTATGCTGGAAAAATAGAAGAGGTATCCTGTTCAATACTGAAACTATTAATGATGTTGTCTGCATTTATTAGAGGCTTATCTGGATTGCTGATATTTTTCCCTTCTAGTACAGGGCAGAAATGAGATTCGAGTACATTTTGTTCAATGGTAAGAAGAGAAAAATAATGCTCATGTTGTCAAAGTGCCTTTTATACAACTAATGTAACTATCTCAGAAATTTATGCTCATGTAGAGGATAAGCTCCTTGAAGACGAAGACTTTTAACTTGTTCATTCTTGGATTATTACAATTTGATCTAATATTGCATAAATGACAAACGTTCAATAAAAATTGTTATATGAATGCTCTCCAATTCCTCTTGTGGTAAGGTAGAAGAATTCTTAACAAGTAGGCTGTCTCTTGAGTATTTTTATCTACAAGTTAACTGACAGTCTGAAGTGGGCACAAAAGAACCCCAACGTTCTTCCTTTCAACTACTGTAAAAAGTTGTCCATGTGTCATTTTTGGAATGCTTTCGGAAAAGCTGCAGCTTGGCAGCTGGGCATAAATTGTCTAGCTAACAAGCTATGGCAGGGATCTGGAGCGGAGGGCAGGGACAAAAGGCCTTGCGCAGAGCTCTTGGAGGTGAGCAGCGGTGCGGGGCTCTTCCTCCGGCTCTCGCTGATGCCTGAAGGCTGAGAGGGAGAGGGGGCCCGACCTGGTCGGCCTCCGTCTCCAAACACGTTCCGTGCCTCGGGCCCTCTGCCGTCTCCTGTCTTCGGAGCGCTGCGTGGAGGTGGGTCCCACAGGCACTCCCCGGAGAGCGACCTTCCGCTTCTGTGGTCTGTTGATGAACTGTCAGGCCTGACAGGTGCCAGGAAGGAGGAGACATACCTAACAGGCGGCGGTCCGATCAGGTGCGAGCGGGGAAGTCTCGGGCCCCTTCCCTGGGACGGACCCCCGGAGACCCACGACGCTCAGGCAAGGCCTCGGCCGGGCCACGTGACGGGCGCGTGCACTGCGCGGGCCTGGGCGGGGCTTGCGGGAACCTCTTCCGGGGTCAGAGGTCCGGGCGGCTGCGCACGGCTCCGCAGGCTCCGCGGCTCGGGAGGCTGCAGCGCGCTGCGGGCGCTCGCGGGCGGCGCGCGCAGGTAAATGGCGCCGCGCCTCGGCCGGCGGCCGCTCGGGAGCGGGGCGGGCGGGACCCGCGGGCCTGGGATGTCGCGCTCGCGCGGCTGGCGGGCTCCGAGCGCACGTGCGGCCTCCCCCGGGGCGGGGCCGGGGCGCGGCGAGACGCGGAGCCGGCCGCGGGGACGGGCCTGTCCTGCCCGGACGCGGACCGGCCGGAGCGGCCGCCGCTTCCTGGAGGCGGCCTGCGTGCGCGCGCTGCCGTGCCTGGCGTGGGCTGGCGTTCACCCCTCCACTTCAGGCGGCGAGCCCCCGAGTGTTTTGTTGGGCGGAGCAACGAATTCTGCGTTGGGGAGCGCTGCCCTTCGTCCCCGGGGCAGTTCCTGTCCCGTGAAGGGTGGTTCGGTAAATGGCGAAAGGGAGCGGCCGCGCGGGCACCTGCGCAGGCCTCCTCCGAGTGTGCTGTGTGCTGAATTGCCTCTTACGAAGTTTGGTAACTTCCACGCCGATCGGAGGTGGTTCTGCGGGCTGAGAAATCTTGCTGTGAGCTGGTTTCCTAGCAACAGTATAAGTGGAATAGAATCCACAGAAAACAAAGTGATGAAAGTTCAAACTTACCTTTTAACTTTAA
Source organism: Petromus typicus (assembly GCA_004026965.1). Taxonomy (NCBI): domain Eukaryota; kingdom Metazoa; phylum Chordata; class Mammalia; order Rodentia; family Petromuridae; genus Petromus; species Petromus typicus. The sequence goes on along the minus strand of PVIR01018802.1, from coordinate 28,097 downwards.
GTGAAAAATGTGCCCCCTCATTAGAGTGATTGGTTCAAAACTTAAGAGACTTTTTGTGTATTTTAATCATTTGAATACTTGACAATCTGCTTTAAAAAATCACCAGCACAAGTCTTTTTGGTGACTGTAAAAAGAGAAAAATGGTGAACAGCGTGTCTGAACTTACATGAATACACGGGAATCAGTATGATCAGGTATTTTATGTTTTTAAGGTGTTCCAAGATTTGTGAAGTATGTAGAATTGTTATGAATGGGCCGGGGATTTAGCTCAGTGGTTCTGGCGGCTGTCTTGCAAGCGCAAGGGCCTGGGTTTGATCCCCGGTAACCACATACAATACTGGGTGTGGAGACTCACCCCAGCAGCAACCAGTACCACATACCACAGTGCCGGGCGTGGTGGCTCACGCCTGTCATCCCAGCACTCGGGAGGCAGAGGCAGGAGGATTGCTGTGATGTGAGTTGGAGGCTGAGCTCAGGGCCAGCCTGAACCACAAAAGCGAGACCCTGTCTGAAAAAAAAAAAAAAAAAAAAAAAATGTTATGAATAAGGACAGTCATTTGAAGATTTGTTATCTTCTCTGGGTAGCCTAAGTCAGTGCTGAAGTGGATGAGATGTTGCCCTTTAGTAAAATGGAAGAGAAATGTTTAGGTAAATTATTTCAAGCACTCTGTTCGCTTTGTCAGCCTTTTCCTTCTGACTTTGGATTTTCCTTGAAAGTATATCAGATGTCCTACTTTCTCTACAATGAGAGCTTTGAAAAGGCCTCTTTTTAGATTAATTTTTAAAATGTATATTTCTTATGTACTGATACAGTGTTCCTTTAGCTATGTAAAGTTAAGGGTCTTTGGCTACCTCATTATTCCCCCATGCTTCACTCCAACAAACAGTAAAATGAGTGAAATTCATTTAAATTGATGCTTCTTTTAAAATTTGGGTATTGAGGTGTACTTTTTTGGGGGCTTGGTGTTTTGAGACAGGGTCACACACAGTATGTAGTTCAGGCTGACTTCAGACTTACTGTGTAGCACAGGCTGGTCTTGAGCTCAAGGGGATCCTCCTGCCCCAGCCTCCCAAGGGCTGGGACTCTAGGCATGTGCCACCACGTGGGCCTACTGAGGTATAATTTAAACAGATTAAAAGTACATCAATGTGTAAATTGACAAATGCATATTCATATACCTGCCATCACAGTCCAGACATTTACCTCGTTCCAAAAAGTTCTCCCCTTTACTCATTGTTCTTTGCATCCTCTAATTTATTCTTTGTCTATGGCTTTCTTATTACTAGAATATATAAGGGAAACATACAGTATGTAAACTTGTTTCTGGTCTCTTTAGTCCTTTTCAGTACTGTGCTTTTTTTTTTTCTTTTTTAAATTGCTGCATAGCATTTCATCTTGTGAATGTGTCAACAGTACATTTAGTCATCATTCGATGTACATTTTGCTTTTGGCATTTTATGAATGAAGTTGCTATAGACATTCACATGCAGATCTTTGTAATTTGTGCAATTCTTTGTACATTCATGTACAGTTCTCTGGGTAGTTGCATGCTTTCATGTTTTTTTTGGTTAACCATCCAGAAGTGGGGTTATTGGACCACATGGCAAGTGCATGTTAACTTAATTTCAGATTACTGACTTACTTTCTGGTGTAGCTGTTTCATTTTGGACTCTCACCAGTAATGCCTGCAGGTTCTAGTTGTTCTACATCCTATTTCACATTTGACATTTAATTTAAATATTCTAATAGGTATTTAGGAATTACTCATTGATGCTTTAATTTGTATTTTTCTGCTGACTGGTGCTATTCTTTGCCATGCGTGTCTTTGGAGTGTTGCTTGAGTACAAATCTCTTATCATTTAGATATTTAAAATTACTTTCTTTGATTTTATTATGTAGGATTGCTTTTGCTGATCTGAGTCTTTTCTGGTTCTTCTCAAATTCTTTGAGAATTTTAGGCATGATTTCTTTAGCTCAGTGAGGAATGCTATTGGTATTTTGATGGGATTGCATAAAATCTACATTTTGATTTTGGAAGTATGTCCATTTGACAGTGTGAGTTTGGCCAGTATGTGCATTTCTTTCCTGTCTTTGCTGAGACAAAATACCTGACATAAAGCGATAAAGGAGAATGAGTCTGTTTAGCTTGCAGCTTGTAAAGGTTGTATGATCAGCTGGCTCCAAGACAGAGTGGCACATGGCAGAGGGAAATCACAGAGTAGAAATAGTTCCTGGCAACAGACGCAGCAAAAGCAAGAACCTAACAGTGTCCTTCTTTTACCTTAGTCCAGGGTGAGTAGCACTCGCTCTTAATCCTTGTGCTCTCAGGCCCACCCACCAGGAATCGATCACATACTCTAGATTCAGCTACCTGCAAAACAGCCTATTACAGCATGAGGCTTTGGGGTACATCTGTACACAAACTGTAGCAGCCAGGAATGGGGGATATCGTTTCCATTTTTTGATGGCCTTTTCAGTTTCCTTGAATTTCAAAGTACTGTAGTTTTTTGAAAGTACTGTAGGAGTCTTACATTTCTGTAGTTAATTTCTAAATAATGTAATTTTTGTTGATGCTCTTGTGAATGATGTTGTTTTTCTAATTTCCTTCTTATGGCTTCACGAATGGTGTACGGAAATGCTATTGTATTTATTTTGTATCCTGCTATGTAATCAAATTTGATTATTCTAGAGTCATTTGATGGAAGTTTTTTTGTCTTCTGTAAAGGATTATGTCATTTGCAATAATAGTAATCTAACTTTCTTTCCTATCTGTATTCCTTTTATTTCTTTTTCTTGCTGACTTTTGGGTCATCTTTGGAATACTGTATTTAATAGGAGTGGAGATAATGGATGTCCTTTTTTGTTCTGACTTTAGAAGGAATGCTTTCAGTTTTCCCCCTTTTAATATGATATTTACTATTGGTTTGTCATAAATGATTTCTGTCAGATTGAGATAAGGACCTTCTATATCTGTTTTCTTCAGAGTTTTTGACATGAATGTCAGAAGCCTTTTCTGCTTCTGTTGAATAGATCATGTGATTTTTGTCATTAGTTGAGGCATTTTAATGCCAGGTTTCAAGTTATATTACAAAGCTACAGTAATTAAAGACATATAGCTCATGCATTAACAACCCCAGGTACATACAAAGGAGTCAGAAACTTGCACTGGAGGAGAGATAGCCGCGTTAGTAAAAGGTCCTGGAAAGACTGGCTATCCATATCTCTTAACCTGAATTTAACTAAAATAGAAATGGTTCAAAGATCTAAATGTTAAAACAAAAATTCTTAATGTGTTGAAGATAAAATAGGTAAAACTATTAAAATCATATGTGTAGGCAAGGACTTTCTGAACAGACCTGTAATTATATAAGAAATAACATTAAGAATCAACAAATGTCATCATATCAAATGAAAAAGCAAAGGAAATAAGCAAAAGAGTAAAAAGACAACATACAGAATGGAAAATAATTCTTTCCCAGCTATTCCTTGGACAAGAGGGCTAACATCTGAATATATAAAGAAAGAACTGAAAAAAAAATTGGAACTCCCAAAATAAAAGATCAAATCAGAAAATGGGTAAATGAAAGGAATGAATACTAGATGGCCATAAGAAAATTGCCAATACATACATGAAAAAAATGTTCAACATTGCTGAAGAAATGCCAATTAAAACAATACTAAGGTTGCACCTTCCACCAGAAAGAATGCAAGTCATTAAGAAACCGAATCATAACAAATGATGGTGAGGCAGCTGTTTGGTGGTGAGCATGTAGGAGTGTGTTTTTACATTCTTGGGAGGGTTGTAAACTTACAACTATGGAAATCAATGTGGAGATTCCTCAGAAAACTGAGCATAGAAATTCCGTTCAATCCACCTATTTCCCTACTAGGTATCCTTCTGAATGAAGGATATTATGTTACAGTGATACATGGATTACAAGTTTATTGCAGTGCAGTGCAGAATAGCTGAATCTTGGAAGCAGCCTCTATGTTCATCAGCAGATGAATGAGTAAAATGGGCTATACACAAAATATATAAATAAGTGTCTAAATTTGTGCTGTAAACACAAATTTGAGTCATTTGTAGGACAGTTAATGCGTCTCGAAACCAGTGTTAAGTGAGATAAATCAGGCACACAAGCTTATTGAATGGTTTCTCATATATGAGACAAAGTATAAATAAAAAAATAAAAGTGCAAAATCTGGAGTTACATCCATTGCAGGTGGGAAGATGACCGTTAGGTTGGCCAGAGTGCTGGTGGTGCTGGTGGTGGTGGTTATGGAGGTAAGGGAAGGGATATAAAAAGTTTAAGATGTGTTATGAGCATGTACCAGTTACCTGAAATATAATCATTAGCAAAATACCTTTCCCTGTTTATTGGGCAGTCCCGCTGCCTCAGCCTACCTGAGTGTCTCCCAAGCACATGCCACCTGCGCTGCTTCACGTGTGAAATCTTGTCCCTGTTTGTGATGAGTTGCTGCTGTCTTGCTTTCAGGATCTGCTCTTTCTCTTTCAAAAGCTTGGCTATAATGTGTCAAGTGTGGAACTATTTGACTATCCTATTTGTAATTTTTTGAGCTTCTTGCATATAGGTTTAGTATTTTCATCAAATTTGGGAAGTTTTTGGCACAATTCTTTATTCTTTCTGTGCTCTTTTTTCTGGTACTCTCTTATCCATGTATTGGTATGCCTATTGGTTTCCCATAGTTCTCTGGTACTCTTTATTTTGTTCATTTTTTTTCTTTCTTTCTGTTCCTCACACGAGATAGTCTCATTTGACCTATCTTTAAGTTTGTGGTATAGTTCTTCTGCCAGCTCACATGCAATGTTGAGTGCTTCTAGTGAAATTTCCAGCCCCATAATTTCTACTATATAATTCCTGTGTTTTTATTAATGACCATTGGTGAAATATTGCTTTCATATGTTTTCCTTTACCAAGACATGATTTCCTTTAACTCTTTGAGGCTGCATTTAAGAACATATTTAAAAGAACTGATTTTGGTGTCTTTGTCTAGTAAATTTAATATCTGAGCTTCTTAGCACTAATTGCTTTTATCCCCTCGCACTTTCTTCTTTCTTGTCTCATCTTTATTGAAATATAGACATTTAAAAATATTAAATGTGACTTTGGAAAAAGTTATCTCCTCCTTGGGAGGAGATGTTTCTTGCCCTTGTTGGGTAATGACTTTCCCAAACTCCTCATGTCAAAATTATGTATTCTTATTTCTGTGTGGTCCTGGAGGTCATTGATTAAGCTACTGGACAGCTAATGATTAGACAGTTATTCCCTTCATTCCTGGAACCAGTGAGTCTCCCAGCCTTTGCTGGGGATCTCTGTGCGTGTGATGAGACATGTGTACGTGTTTATAGCTCTGCCGTGGCCTATGCAGATTCTAGTAGTTATCGAAAGCTGAGAGTTTGGTGCCAGTTCAGGTCTTCCCTGAGAGCACACCCACAGCCTTGAGAACACAGTCTGATCCATGAGCTTGGCTTTCTAAATTTTCAGGAAAGTACTGAACCTGTTTCTTAGTCTCTAGCTTTATGTGTTTGAGATTTCAGCCTGGATAGTGTTGCCCTAGCTGTTAAGTTCTACTTTCAGCTTTTTTCGGTTTTGGCAAATGCCACCTCTAGAAAAGGTTACCAGAACTGGACAAACTCAGGTAAAGTAAAGATGAATACTGTCGTGCCATTTTCCAGGGAACTGCTGGATATCTGTAATGACAGTTTTCTAGGACTGGGGCTTTGGAGAGTTCCAGCCCCCTTCTGTGCTGGTGGCTGAATGGCTGCCAGATTCCTTCACAGTTTTGAGCCTGTTGTTTTCAGGATTGTCACTTGTGTTGGGGAGAAGAGGGTAAGGATAGGACACAGTAAATTTCCACAGAGCTTGCTCTGTTTACTTAGATTTAGCCATTTTTTCTTGGATGTGTACCTCTATGTTAAAAATCTTTCATTTCTAAAATTTTTTTTTTGTAGGCTTTCTGGAGATTTTTGGAGGTCCTTATTCTAGTCTTCCTGCTGATGCTGTGTGTAATATTCTAATGGTCCAAGTTCTCCTTAATGCCACCTTAACCTGGTTATAACTGACCACTTAAAAACATCTATGTTAACTGTATATTAGAGCCTAATATAAGAGGTCAGTTGGGGACATATGTAAAAATGTCATGTTTATTAAAGTCATTGAGGAGTATTAACCATCTGCTAAATGCTGTAAACATTCCATAAGAAATATCATATCTTTTCTTTGGTATGAGAATATGAAGTTGTAAATGAGTTGTAGTATGTATAGTTGATATTGCAAAGTAGAAAATATTTAAAGGAAAGAATGTAAGGGTAAATAACGAAGGGAAAATGAATGTGGTAATAATAAAGAAAAAAGAAAACAAAGATTGTGTATATGGGGGCGGGGGGTGCAGGGCAGGGGGAAAAGGGAAAAAATGAGAATGAAATCATGTCATATTCTGGTACAAACTCTTAATGTTGAATGTGATTATCATGTGTATTCATAATGTACCAATAAAGATAATTTAAAATATAAAAAGAATTATGTAATAGTCTCATAATTTACTGATAGATTCCTTAGCCTTTTCAATATCCACAGTCATGTGATATACAAATAAATACAGCTATATTTCTTTCTTTCCTCTTTTTTATGTACTGTTGAACTTTTTAAAATAAGCCCTGCATATATTTTAGGTAAATTGTACATACTATATATTAAAAAAAAGATAAAGACTATTGTATGGTCTTTATGAAGGTGGCTACACTGCAGTTAGGAATTTATAAATGTAAAAAAGATAAAAATTGTCAACTGAATGAAAGATATCTGATGGTAGAATATAAACTACTTCTATTAATAATAAACAACATACCTCACAAATACATCACTATTAGCTGTATGTCATTTTGTCATTATATAATTGGATGAACTTACAGAAAGGAAATTTTCAGTTCAGACATGGGACTTATGGCTAAAAGGTTAGTTGAATTGCCAGAATGATTGTGCTGAAAGGGCAAAGTAAGGAAACATTTGTACCACACTTCTTTTCTTCTGTCCTGAACATACTGCTTAGGGAAATTGGATTTTCAGGTTAGGGAATTTCCTAGACAGAAAACAATAAGAAGCACAGTTTTTTTTTTTTTTTTTCCTTGATTGATGAAAATGTCTAGACACGTTTTTGTGGGATTTGATATCTTTGTTATTGAAGGCAGCTGATTTATTTCTTTTATTTTATAGAATGCTTAGCATTTTATAGTATGTGGAACTCATTGCTCAGGATATTACTTTCTTTTTCTGTAGAAGAGCTTCACATGACTGTTGTGTTAAATCATTGGATGAGAATGTGGGGTTGAAATGTAGTTGTATTGTATGATTGGGTTTTTACAATTTAAATGCATGTGACTTTTGTGTTTTACTTATTTTGTAATAATTAAATTATGATTTCTACTCTAGAAAGACAATGGTTTGCAAATTATATACATGATTGCAAGAAGTGCTTTTTTTATTTGCATTGTTATTTATTTGCAGTGAGGCATAATGGCATTTCTGTGCAGAGTAATACCAATGGAAATTTTACCACTGAAAATGAAAAATCAGCAAATCTTCAGCACAACCAATTTCAGATTTCCACATTCACCATGATTTTAAAGATGAGAATGATCTCCTTTCTCTTACTGAATTTTTCACAAGAATAAATCATACTAGGTATTTCTAAGATACGTCTTTCTATTTCTCTAAATGCATTTCAAAAATACGTACTTTTGCGCTAGGTATTTATTTACTAATTACCAAGCAAGTATTTTATCATTGCCAAAAGATTACCATAAAGTTGCTGAAGGTGTGTATAGAAAATGTAACAGCACCAAAGATATCCATGCTCTATTTAAGGAATGCTTATATATAAGTTAAAAACCCCATAGTAAATAAAAATTGTTAGTATCATTGCTATCACCCAAAAGCTAACTTCAAGTTTAATTATATTTATCCAAGAGAGGAACAGGTCATTTAATATTCCTATAAAACTCTGGCATTATAGCACATGAAGTATGATAGCAGTGCCTAGATTGCTTCTGCAAAAACGATCAACTTTGAGTTGATGGCTCTGCTAGTCCTCATAATGGTGAAGAAGAAAACACATTGAGGTATTCATCAGATATCATATTTGTCAGGATTGTACTCAACTGTGAAAGAAAGGAGAACTGAAAATGTACTTTATTTAATCGGCAAGTATAATTATGTTCTACAGGATGATTAGAACCTTAGAAGGATTAGAAGACTTCTGTACATAAAATTGGTGCTCGATTATGGAGGTGAGGGGCTGGGGAAAATGCTCAGTGGTTCTGGTACCAGCTTCGCAAGCACAAGGTCCTGCTTTTGATCCCTTGTACACACACACACACACACACACACACACACGCAGTATGGAGGTGAAAAAAATGTCCAGGTATTTTAATATAAAGTCAAGATAGGATGAAAAAAATGTGCTGAGTATAATTCAAGGGCAGATGAAAATTAGTGTTGGGTTAAATTTCATATCTTGGGAAAATATGAGAAAGTAAGTTTTTTTTATGTATTTCTATTGTTGCACAAGTCTGTTTTTTGATAAAAAGAGCCTACTAGCAGATTAAGACCTGTGATAAATGCATAAGCAAGTATTTAAAAACAGTCAGAATTGAACGTGTATATTAGCTGATGGGGATTGAGATCTGTTGAGAAGCAAAATTCAGGACAGGAGAAATCTTTCTTGAGCACTTACCGTACATTTCTCAAGCACCTGTACTGGGCACAGCGGGATACAGAAATGAATGCCATTTTAGATCTTCCAGGATATCACGTCAAATATGAGATTGTGATCTCATATAAACACGAATAACAAGAAAATTACGAAGGAATGGGGTCCTGAAAGTTGAAATGGGGACATATGGTGAGACTTTCATAAGGATAATAATGGTGAATGCCTGAATTGTGATAAGTGCTTTTTACTATTTGAAAAGAGACTGCCTTACTCTCTTGTGAGGGTGACACCTTCACATCCTTTGTGAGAGGAGTCATTCTACGTTTCCTGGAAGAGACTTCCTGTAAATCCGTGATGAATCTCCTAATGGCCTGTTCCTACCACCTACAGTCACAATCATTCTAGACTTAGAATTACACGGAATTCTCAGCAGGCCTAAAAGGAAGGCATACAATTTGACCAATGAGGAGGTGTGCTGCATACATTCTGAATGAACTTTGTGAATTTTCCAGTAGGTACAGGTAGATATCTGGGGAATATGAGTCTGAGTTCATAGATTAGGTTTGATACAGTGGCAGAAGGAACATAAAAGATAAGGCTGATTTTATTGGTAGATGCCTGCTAAGCGATTCTGCATTTGTTACTGGAGCTTGGAGAGTCAGAACTCTGACAGGTTATTTCTTTGGTTGACTGAAATGTATTGGGATTGCTTTTGTTTAATGTAAAGGAATCAAAGTCCCAGAGAGATTAGAATATTTTTGTGACCTTGCAATTGCAAGGCAGGTGCCAGAACAACACTGAGCTCAATCCTTGGCCCTGCTATTGGAATGTTTAAAATGAGTACATACTGCAAGGGGCCAGAAGGTTTACATTTACCAGTACTTTTTACCTGTGCCTTTACCAGTGATAAACGAATTTCTGAGGAGAGCTGCAGCATTCTTGAAGATCTCTGCTCTTCTCTGAAGGTGAAGCCTTACAGTGGAAACTGCAGTCATTGAATTGGGAAAACTAAGTTCCATGAGAGTACTGGAATTGGGTCCTCCTGGTATGTCTGGGACCAAGAGCCATCACACAGCTGCCAAAGGCCAGGCCGGTGTGGCTACCACAAGGGACCACAGAGTGAAAAAGCATTCTGAATGGTTTGATTCCTGCAGACCTGTGATACCAGCTAGTTGATGCAGGTGTTCCTAGATATGAAATAGATAGAAAATTTTATTTTTCAGTTTATCTGTCTAGACAGATGATTTCCAGGTAAAGTGAACTGAAGTCTAATTAGAATAGTAATAGTTCCTTGTGAGTTTTAACTTAATTCCCAGACTTGAGCCACTTCATAGACCTTAGAGCTCTATTAGTGAAGGGGAAGCTGTGTCTCCTTCAGAAATACCTTTAGTACATTACCACATTTTTAATTCTGTCTTTTCCCCAGCCTTTCCAAGGGACCCATGTTCTTTTATCAGGGTAACCGTACATTGGGGAAAAGGAAACAATGAGACTTTGTGGGCTCCTGGATACTGGCTCTGAACTGATAGTCCCTGCAACTCAAAATGTCACTGTGGTCCACCAGTCAGACCTCGTACTTATGAAAGCAAAGTGATCAATAGAGTTTTAGCTTGAGTTATTTCCAGTGGGACTTGTTGGCCAAACTTATGGTTTGGTTATTTCCCAATGTTGAAGTGTTTAAATGGAACAGCTGACAGGATCCCTGCATTGATTCGCTGACTGGAGTGAAAGCTATTAGGGTGCTCAAGCCCCAGCAGAAGCCATTGAAACTGCCTCTACCTAGCAAAGCTGTAAATCAAAACCAGTACCATGGTTTAGGAGGAACTGCAGAAATTAGAGCTATCATTTAGGACTAGAAAGATATAATGATGATGGTTTCCATCATAATCTCGGTTTAGCTTTCTTGTTTGGCCTTTCAAAATGACAGAATATGCTAAGTTTAACCAAGTCGTGACTTCACTTGTGACCACTGTATTTCATGTAATTTCATTGCTTGAGGAAAGAAATGTGTGATCCGTTGGCATGGAATGAAGGTGTTAGTGTGGCAGATGTCTTTTACGTACAAGGCCTATCAGAAGTAGTATGTTTCTAGTTGACAAGGATACACTTTCACTGTCTTTACCTTCAGGGTATATCAGCTCTCTACCTCTGTATCATAATTTTGATCAGCTTTGCAAGATAATCACATTGGTCCATTACATTGATTATGTTGTGTTCAAGGATTTAGTGAGGGAAAAGGAGATTACTGGTAAAATAGCTGCATATCAGATAGTAGGAAGTAAATTCAACTCAATTTCATTGGCCTTTAACCTTGGTGAAATTTTTTCTGAGAGTCCAATGGTTTGTGAAATGGGAGGATATTTGTCTTTGTAAGATACAAGAGAAGTTGTTGCGTCTCTGCGTCCTACACCAACGAAAGAGGCACGATACCCAGTGGGACTTTTTGGGTTTAAAAGTCAAAATCCTCCTTGTTTGGGTGTGCTACTCTGATTCATTTACCAAATGACCCCAAGAAGCTGCTAGTTTCTAGTGAGGCTGAGAACAAGAGAAAGGTATGCAATGGGTCGAGGGTGCCACACAAAGTGTTTTGCAACTTAACCATGTAACTCAGCAGATGCTGTGGTGCTCGAAGTGGCGGTGGGAGATAAGAAGCTAGGTGGAGTCACTGACAGATCTGTGTAGGCGAATCATCGCTCAGACCCTTAGTAGTTGAAGCAAGATCTGCTGTCCTTTATGGAAAACTGCACTTCTGACAAACAGTACTTAACTTGTTCGTGAGCGTCAGCAGGCCCTGACACTTAACCATGGGCAACAAATTACTGTGTAACCTGGTTATCTGACTTATCCAGCCATAAATCTGGGTGTACACAGTGTCGAGTATGCAAAAACTTTAAACTGTATTTTGATTTTTTGACCTACCTGAAGAATTAAATTAACACATGACAGATTAACAAGAAAAGAGCATACATACTTATTTAAGGATTATTTATCATAGGAGCTCTAATAAGGGAATAAAGACTGTTTAAGAAGTGAGAATCAATTACGTGTATACTGAGTTGAAGAAATGATGGGGTCTGTGAAATGTGGTGGGCAAAAGGGTGTGGGCTAGAGGTATTAACTGGGTGGAGGAATGACCGGAAGTCATGAGTTAGGTTAAATCCAAGCTCATATGATTTCCTGTGGCTTCTGCTTCCCATTTTGCTAAGACTGTTGCTTCCTTTTAGTATAGGGATAACATCTTTTCAAACAGGATCTTCATTTTCTACTTTTACATAGAAGAAAGAACGTCAGAGTGATAGTCTTGTGCCTGCCGTTTTTTAAAGTGCTTTTATTAAAAATGCTTAATATCCCAGGGGAGCACATTTTAGGCTGAGGTATTTTTGGCTTCATCAATAGCAATTGGACAGTTAGAAGGAATGTATTTGTTGTCATGCTGCAGAGGGTCCAGGAGGCCCAAGGTGGTCCTAGTGCCTATGTTTACACTGTTATACTGCCTTTCTTCTCCCAATTTGCAGCTGTGGCCTCAGGGAAGATCCCTAGTATCAACTGACAAAGGAAGGAAAGACGGCTTGGCTTGGTTTACTGATGGTCTATATGATATTTAGGCACCATGCAAAAATGGATAATGTAGCTGTACAGCTCCTTTTTGAGGAATCTTGATACTGGCAAAGGTAAAAACTCAGTACATAGAAGTTTGAGCAGTGTACCTGGTTATTCAATTTGGCTTGAAGGAGAAATGGCGAGATGTGTAATTATAGACTGATTTATGAATTGTGGCCAGTGGTTTGGCTAGATGGTCAGGGATTTGGAAGGTACATGATTGGAAACCCAATATGAAGGATATTTAGGGAAGAGACATATTGGAATGGGCACCTCCAAAAAGCCCCCCCCCCCCAAGCAAAACAATGAAGATAATTATACTCACCAAGAAGATAATTATATTTTCTGCCACTATTGTTATTGTCCACTGGACTTATAAACAGTCATCATGTTGGAAAGGATAAAATTTACATATGTCTTTGCACCAAGGATTTCCAGGCACTAAGGCTGACCGGGATATGGCAGCTATTGAGTGCCCAGTCTGCCAGCAGCAGCTGCCAACAAAGCTGCTGATAAAACACCATTCCCCAGGATGGTCAGCTGGGTTCATTATGAAAAGAGCAGCATTTTGTTTTTATGGGAACAGACATTTACTTTTCATTGGGTTATTTGTATTTGTATTTATATGTGTGTAGTTCTGCTCAAATCACTACCATAGATTTACAGAGTGCCTTACTTACCATGATGGTATTCCACCGCATTGCTTCTGGAAAAGGAACTCTAGATAGCAAAAGAAATGTGGCAGTGGGTCCTTGCTTATGAAATTCACTGGTTTTACCATGTTCTCTACCATCCAGAAGTAGCTGGCGTGGTGGAATGGTGGAACAGCCTTTTGAAGACTCAGAGTACCACTATGGGTGGCAATTCTTTGAGAAGTGGCAGTAAGTTTCCCCAGAAGGCTGTAAATAGTCTGAATTTGCATCCAGTAGATGAATTCTGTTCTTTCATTGGGAGTGTTCATGGATCCTGTAATCAGGGGGTAAAAATAGAAGTGGCACTGCTCACTATTATTTCTAGTGACCCATTGGCAAAAGTTTGACTTCTTGTTCTATGATCTTATACTTTGCTGGCCTAGAGGTCTTAGTTCCATGAGGAAGAGGATGCCTAAGAATAATGCGTTGAACTGTAAATTAAGACAGCCCATAGAATTGCTGTTGCTTGCTTGGGTAATTGACCATATCCATGAAAAAGTGGACTACTATAACAAATGGGAGGCAAGGAGGAATATATTTGTACTACATGAGGTCTCTAAGGATATCTGTTAAAATTACTATGACCTGTGATTACAGTCATTGGAAAAGTATATAACAGCCCAATTTTTTTTTTTTTTTTAAGGTTTTTTGAGACAGGGTCTCGCTTTTGTGGTTCAGGCTGGCCCTGAGCTCAGCCTCCAACTCACATCACAGCAATCCTCCTGCCTCTGCCTCCTGAGTGCTGGGATTACAGGCATGAGCCACCACGCCCAGCACTGGTATGTGGTACTGGTTGCCGCTGGGGTGAGTCTCCACACCCAGTATTGTTATGTGGTTACCGGGGATTGAACCTGGGTCCTTGCGCTTGCAAGACAGGCGCCGGAACCACTGAGCTATATCCCCGGCCCCTATAACAGCCCAATTTAAGCTAGGACTATAATGACCCAGATCCTTCAGGAATGAAGGTTAGAGTCGTTTAATTAAGTAAACAGGTATTGCTATCTGAAGTGCTTGCTGAAGGCAAAGAAATGCAGAATGGCTCCCGCAAGAAGGTAGTCAAAATCGACTATGATCAAGTGATCCAATATAGAAACAACTATAACTGTCACATGTTTTCTTATTTTGTTATAAATGCATGTAGTAGATACAAAATATATCATCTTTGTTTTCTCCACTCTTTATTTCCTCATTATGTACTGTAAACTATTTTGACTTTATATCATAGTATTTAAGTTCAGTATTGCTAGTCCAAGAAGAGTATCATCCCTCAGAGGTAGAATTATGTTAAGTCTGTTTAAGAAGATACATATGGGTGCCAAGGTGATGAAGTGGGGCTTCTAATGGTTAATTTTATGTTACATTGACTGGACGGTGAAGTATCCAAACATTTGGTTAAATGTTACTCCAGGCGTGTTTGCAGAGTGTACTGGATGATACACATTTGAATGCATAGACTGAGTTAAGCAGATTGCCCTCCCTAATGTGAATAATCCTTATCCAGTCTATTGAAGATTTAAATAGAGTGAGAAAACTGTATCTGGAAACTCATTCTTGCTGGTTGGTCTGAGGCATCAGCCTCCTCCTGTACTTGGACAGGAATTTATTCTTTTTGCTCTTAATAGTCATAAATATCCTGGGAAGTATTACTAATTAACTTTTCTACTTTCTGAAACAGTGCTTCAATGTCCCGTTGAATTCTCAAGGCAATCTGCTCCTGTATTTTTCTTATGAAAGATAAATATTGAACTAATTTCCCTATATAGAGATCAAATCACCTTATTTTTCTAGAGAGAACTTTGGAAGATTTTGTCCATTTTATGAAAGTATTTGAAATTACTGGCAAAATTTTCCCTTATCCTTTTAATGTCAGTATAATTTTAGAAATATTATAATGGTAAAACAGCCACATTTCTAATAATAGTAATTCTTGGCAGTTGTCTGTTATCATTCTGTGTAGAGGTTTGTTATTGCATTCTTTGGAAAGAGCTATCTTCTATTGTCCTCACTTTTTTTTGACTTTTAGTTTCCTACCTTGTTGATAATCTGCTTTTCATTATATTTCTGGGTGTGTTGAGTTCAATGTGTTTCATTCTTTCAGACTTGAGATATTTTAGACCATGTATTGAGTCTTTTATTGTTTTCTAACTATAAATATGTAATTTTTATAAACTTCCTCCAAACCTGTATGCTCACTTCAGTCTACAAGTTTTGATATGTTGTATTTTCAATTTTATTTACATAAGAAATATCTTCTTTTTTTTTTATTTTTTTTGAGACAGGGTTGGTCTCACTTTGTAGTTCAGGTTGGCCCTGAGCTCAGCCTCAAACTCACATCATAGCAATCCTCCTACCTCTGCCTCCTGAGTGCTGGGATCACAGGTGTGAGCCACCATGCCCGGCACTGTGGTATGTGGTATGCCCAGTATTGTATGTGGTTACTGGGGGATTGAACCTGGGCCCTTGTGTTTGCAAGACAGGTGCCAGAACCACTGAGCTAAATCCCCAGCCCTACATCAGAATATCTTCTATTTTATTTTTAGAGTGTTATTTATTTGTAAATTACTTGAATATTTTCCAGATTTTTTCGTATTGATTTTTTTAGTTTATTTCTAGTGTGATTTTGTTTTTTGTTTGCTGCTGTGATTTTGCATGACTTTTGTTTTTTAAGTTAAATTGAGACTTGTTTTATGGCTCATCACCTTTTGTGAAACTTTCATAAGTACTTGAAAAGAATACCTAACCTGCTTGTGTTGTATAGTCTCTGTTTTTTTCAAAAATGTCAATTATGTCACATTGGTTAATATTTTTCACATCTTTCATATATGGGTTGATTTTCTTAAAAACCTATCCTTGTTGATTTGTGTATCTTGTCAATTTTATCACCTACAGTTTCATGTATTTTTGAACTTATTTTAGAAGCATACATGTTTGGCGATTATGATGTCTTTTTGATGAATTAATTTTTCTATCAGTATGATATCTCTCTTTTCCCAGTAATATTGTTTGATATGCCATCTAATTTATCTGGTATTAATACAGATACTTCAA
The DNA here is from genome assembly GCA_004026965.1 of Petromus typicus. NCBI lineage: Eukaryota > Metazoa > Chordata > Mammalia > Rodentia > Petromuridae > Petromus > Petromus typicus. Next base: position 12,023 of record PVIR01018802.1, on the reverse strand, counting down.
CTTAATTTGATTAGTGATTGCCTGTTGTGCCTATTTTAGCTCTTTATCGTTTTTTTGTCTTCATAGTAAAAGTGGAGAGTTTCATGTATGTGGTATGTAATTGAGAGATGATCTAGTCTGGATATTTGATTTTTATTTAGTTGCTTAGATCATTTACACTTAGTGTGATTATCATCAATTTTGATTTAAATACCTCATTTTCTTATTGTAACTATCTAAATATAATCATCATTATGGCTGCATTTAAATTAGGTAAAAATCACTGTTTTCCCCCTCATTTTATTCTGCCTTTTTTTTTTTTTTTGATTTAACATTGGGTTTACATTTTTTTCCCTGCACATGGTGGGTTTTCTAGGACTATATCTTTGCTAATTAAGTCTTTAATTTCTTTAGAGTATAACACGTACATCTTTAACTTCTTCAATTTAAAATATTCTCTTTTATGTGTAAGAACTTTTGCTCTGTTTTATTGCTTATTTGTCATGCTAACATGTAGCATACTTATGCATTCTATAAACTCTGTGTTGTATGAAGGCAAGAATGCCTGTGATCGCTTTTGCCTTATATAATGCCTTAAATTTTTATCTTTACTGATGTAATTTCTATTTCTGGCACTCCTTTATTCCTTTTTTGTACAGATCCAGATTTAAGTCTTTTTGTTTTCTTCTCTCTGAAGAAATTTCTATATCTTTTGGGGGGTGGGGCAAAGTCTCATTTTGTAGTTCAGGCTGGCCCTGAACTCGTTATATAGCCCAGGCCAGCCTTGAAATCAGAGCAATCCTCTTGCCTCTGCCTCCTGAGTGCTGGGATTACAGGCGTGAGCCACCATGCCTGACATTGTGGTATGTGGTTATCCAGTGCTGGAGTTACAGGCATGAGTCACCAGGACCCAGCACTGTGGTATGTGGTTACAGGGGATTGAACTCAGAACCTGATGCTTGCCAGGCAGACACTGGAACCACTGAGCTAAATCCCTGGCTCCTCTATAATTCTTTTTTAGGGCAGATCTAGTGGCAGATAATTATCTCAACTCTTGCTTTTCTGTCTGAAAAAATAATCTTTATGCTCCCTCAAGTTTTTAAAGATATTTCCTTTGGAAAAAGAGATTGTGCCTTGCTAGATTTTTTTTTTTTTCTATTTAAACTTTTTAATGATACCTTTTCATTGTCTTTTGGCCTGTATGATTCTGAAAGATATTTTGCAATTATTCTTATTTTAAATCTTTTGTATGTAATGTGTCCTTCTTTGGCTTATTTAAAATGTTCTCTTTTGTTTCCTGCAATTAGAGTATAATGTACATTATTTCTTTTATGTTTACTTTGTTTGCTTCATAGATGGCCAGGTTTTATAGTTTTCATGAGATTTAGAAAATTTTCAGTGATGTTTCTTCAGATATTTTGTTCTGTACTGCTTCTTTTTAGGTGAAATTAACTCATATTTTTCCTCAGTATGTTTCCTCTCTGAACTTTGAAAACATTTTTTATAGTCACTCTTGCTAGTTCGTAGCTCCGTGATGACACTGTCTTTTAATCCCACCCTTCACATTTTTTCACAAGTTCTGCTCTGCCAGTTCCTTCCCATTCACTTTCATCTCCTCTTCCTGTCGTTGTTTTTAAAGACATACAGCATATGTACAGTGGCTGTTTTCATATAAATTTCTGCAGTCTTCAGCTCTCCCATTTTTGTACATTTCTACGGATTGATTTTTCATTTATTACTGGTCATTTTTTCTGTTCCTTACATGCTTTTAATTTTTGGATGACAGTTTGAATTATATTCAGTTACATTGTTGGTTGCTGAATTTTGTCATATTGTTTTAAATACTGCTGGATTTTGTCCTGATTATTATATTTCTTGGGATCCATTGGATTATTTTGAGAGTTTCTTTTAAGATTTGTTGGTGGTGGTCCAGAATATCCTTCTGTTTAGTTCTAATACAGGCCTAGTACTAAGGAAATAGCCTTCTGAGGGCTCATCTGAGTGCTCCGTGTACTTATTACAAGCCTGATTGACTCTCACTGCTGGGAGTGCAAAGTGCTGCAGCTGTGTAAGAGCCCCAGACATTGTTGTCTGCATTCAGGGCGTTTGTAGTAGGAGTTGTGTTGAAGTAAACTGTCATACTCCCTTTTTAAACTTGTGACAGAGTCTTGCAGTGTTTGTGAAGTTTCCCAGACTGGGTTCAAACTGCCTGCCCATCTTCCTTCCCTAGCTACCCAGAATGGTAGTATCCTAGGTGTGTGCTACCACCTGGCTACATTTCCTTTTACTTTTTCCCCATAAATGAGTAATGATCTTGGTTGTGAAATATGGCCATCTTTTCCGGAATCATGGAATGGATTGAGTCTGAGAGCTAAGGTACTACTGTGTGGTGAAGCATATGTGTGCAGATACACGTGCCCTTGTAGTTCTTGCATGCTGCTCTGTTTTTATTGTGTTATTTCCCATAGCAATAATACAGTGATAACTTGGTTCATAAACTTAATTCTTTCCATGACTCTGGGTTTTTCCCTTCTGCGTTGGCTCTTTTTCCTTGAATACCCTAGCAAAGCTCTGCTTGTCAGAGTGGAACTGACTGAGGTATCACTGTATAACACAGGCTGTGCTTTAAAAATGTTTTTTTCTTATTCTTCATTCAGAGGAATAGGTAGACTTTTTCTGATGCTAAAGATCAAAATAAACTTTGTATTTTCTGTAATGTGTCTACTCTTTGCTGTTTCCACAGAATTCTGAGGACATTGTCTGGTAGCTTAGTTGGTGCTAAGTAGCAGAGTGTGCTTGGCTTTGATTTCGTTTGGCTTTCTTTTTGGTTCTTTCTACTCACTAATTGTAACTGGCCTCACTTGTCAGGTTCCTCGGCAGCTACCTTCCAGCCACTACTTGCCAACTATTTCCTGCCTTACGCTATTTCCAGTCTGCTGAACAGTATTCCTTCCTCAGTATCAGTGATGGCAAACCTTTTAGGGAGCAAGGGCCCAAATTATAACTCCAAGCTCACCTATTTATTACAAAGTGCCAACATGATTATGAAAACTGAATATGGAGGTTTAGTTTAGAAAAAGCAACTCTACATTAATATCTTTGTCTTAGGAAAAATGTAAGAGAGCTTTCAGTGAGGCATACAGCTTTTTATTGATAGGTAAAAGTTTGTATTTGTCATGCCTTTGCACAATTAATCTGAATGCTGAGAATTTGTTAAACCTTGGCTTATGCTTCATGGATTTGAGAGCAGTACCGCACTTGGGTCACCCGTTAGTCTGTTGTTCTGTCGGATTTGATAGAGCTTAAAACTGCTCATTAGCGTAAGATGATCCAAGTAAAATAAGAACAGCAGTTCCAAGTGCTTTCATTGATCTCGGATTATTTGGTACATTTTAGGAAGAGCACATGTAGGGTTCTTCCCTGGGCTTGCTGTGGAGGCAGAGGTGTACTTGTGTGTGTACCAGTAGGCCGAGACAGCCTTGACAGGGGGTGTGGATGCTATCTGAATATGCAGGATGGGATGTCCCTTGGTATGCAGGTAAGTCCTTTTATCCTCTTGGACTGAACTGGCGGCAGAAAGAAAGAAGAAAGCTTTGAGAAGCCGAGAGCTTGAACCAGCTCCTACAGCGTGGCCACTTGTTAGAGTAGAGCTCTAAAGAACATAAGATCTTAAATTCCAAGCTGGCTGTCAGAGTCATTAAGAAGGTAAATAATTGTTAAAGTAGGGGGAAAAACATCTTTTATTAAAGATATATTTGGCAGAGAATGCCACACTTTAACCACTGTCACTTTGGCAGTATATTTGTTTATATACTGACTGTCCCGAACTCTGCTTGAGAAGGTGTCATGTCAGCAAGTCAATTATTATATTAAATAAATTTGGTAAAATTGTCATTCTTATATTTCTTGTTATATTAACTTACAAAAAAATTAGTGTAAAAATGCAATTTTGATCATCCTATATTTAAATAATTGGACTGGTAGATGACTAAGGATTTCGTTTTCGGAACTACCGGCTGCGCTGTCTCTTGTCTTCCTGTCACATTCTGCTCTCTCTATCTTTTTAAGTGTTGCATACAGGTCAGAGAATTTATTTTTCCAGATGAAGCTTTCTTGAAACTCCAAAGCTCCATTTCCAGATTTCCAAAATCTAACTAGTGTAAGCAAGAATGATTAAGTTCTTTGATCTGGCTTTATCTGGAGAATTAAGAAAACATAGGGTTGCACTCATCCTATGGAACTGTAAAAATCTGGTATTAAAATTCTCCTTTGCAGCTGTTACATTTGTACACTTTCACCTATTACATTAGTATTCCAGATACTCTGTCCAGGTCTTTTGGAATGGTTTTCCCTTATTTGTTTTCAGTTTTGCTTTTTTTCCCTCCCTGTAGTCATATTTTAATGTTCAAGACTTGAAGTCCTCAAAGACACACATACATGTGCATGTGTGCATACAACCACAATGAAGCATCCAGTACAAATCTATCCCTACACCTCACTGTAACATCGTAACATTATAAGTTAGCACTAAAGAATAGGGAATTACCTGAGCCCACAGTCCAAGACAGAGATTCTAAGCTGGGCTCCTCTTGCACTTGCAAAAGGGACAATGTCCACTGATCATCTGCCTTTGACCTGCTTTGAAAAAGGCACCTGAGTGCATTTCCTATCTTGTGGGGGCTCCTGCTAATATCACAGCTGGTCCAGTGAAATAACCATCTAAGTATATATGATATATAATATATCCTTATTCTTGTTTTCATAAATTGTTCACAACTGTCTATGATGTTGCAAGTTAAAAAAGAATCTTTTTTCCTAATTAGAACATCTGTTTGCTAAATTTCAGATATATAATTTTATGTTTTCATAAGACAACTCAGAGACATAAGACAACTTAAAATCTTGTGTTAAAAATGAATATATTAAAACACTCAGTACAGATAAATGTGTTTATCCAGGCAGCACACTGGTTGGCCATGTGAAAGTTCGGGCCTCTCTGTGTCCGCTGTAGTGCCAACCCTGTGTTCACCACCACTGCCCTGTATTTATTCTTTCTTCTTTTGAAATTTACCTGAAAAGGTGAGGTGTGTTTCATTAGTTATTACTTGATAAATTAAGTGCTCTTATTGTCACAATTAGTCATGTTAGTCAATTAGTCATGTTATACTGATAACAGGATGTTAATGGGGCTTATACTGGTGATTGTGTCATCTTGAGTAAGAAATGTCAAACTCAAGTGGGTCAGGGTAGCTCTGGGTATGAGACTCACCTTAGAGAAGGTTGTTGCCAGGTTAGTAAAAAGAGCAATGAAGAAAGAAGACTCGCCTCTGTTTCGTGGAGGAGCTCCAGTCTTCATCCTCCCCTTGCGTGACATCCCCTGGCTTCGTGCAGCCCCGTTGGCCTCGACATGGACTCGCACAGGAGCGCTGCAGTGTGCTCCGTGCCTTGGAGTAAGGAGGTCCGTGGATCTCAGTGCACAGCATCCCTCTGCGCTCTCCGCTCATGACTCTGGGCAGCCAACTGAAGTACGCTGTTCTTGTCAGTTATTATATTTATCTGTATATCTTGCATTAAATCTGTTTCTGTAGAGAGCACTGGCTGATACAGTAATGTCAAGCATTTTGAATATAATTTTATTTTCAGAGACATTTTAAGCTTTATCTAGACTTTTTCTATGAGGAAAAGAAGTGTCTACTTAAGAGATATTTTAATCTCTAAAAGCTATAAGGTTTTCTGAAACTCAGGCCAGTATAGGTACCAGTTTTTTTGTAGGTCTTCAGGTGGTCTTGCAAGAAGTGCCAGGAGTTGAATCTTTCACTTTGGTCTCAAATGGGTCAGTGATCAGTGACCAAAATCATTGGATTCTGAGCCATGGGGCTTCGGTGGCGTTTTCTTCTCTTAAAAACTGAACTTTTTTTCCTCTTGGAAATGTGTCCTTTATGTATTTTTTGCTGTTAATAATTGTCAGAAGAACTAACTCCAGGTCATCGTATAGTTGGCCCAAGTCAGAAGGTTTTATCTAGTCATCACATATGACTGTACTATTTTTACCAAAATCTGTTAATCTGAGGTTTGTAAAGGGCATGGTAGTGATTTCCTCTTCTGTCTCTCACTATTACCAACCTATTTTTTGCAATGATTATATTTATTTTACCGCGGCAGTCTTTAGGAGAAATTCATGCAATTTTTTAAGTTTAATTTCTTCAAGGCCTGTGTTTCTGGCTCTGGAGAAGTATTCCCCCCACTGAATTTTATATAGAAATTTCCATGTCTGATTGTGACTTGAATTCCAGCTCCTACTTTGTGCTTTGATTTCCATCTTCATTCAGGCTTAGTGGTTAGAAATTTTGTCTTTAATTGAGTTTTAAAGTGGTTAAGTTTCTGTCATTTTTCCATTTCTCTGTCCAACAGTGGGGGTTTACAACGGTAGGTATACTGCAACCTTTTAATAATGAATTTAGGTTTAAAGAGAAATTGAATTAAATTCTTGACTTATTTTAGAAGTTATAGTTTCCTGCTATTTACATTTCTGGCCACAGAGTTTTCATGAAATTGAAGTTTTGTAGGAAAATTTTCACGTGCTGTCAACCCATAGTTTTGAAAGGAATCTTTAGGATTTGGCAAGCCTAGAATTACAACTTTAAGTCATCCTGTTAACTGGATAGTATTATTTTTAATTGTGAATAAGAACAAATGTACGAATAAAGTTATGAGAAAAATTTAAAAAATGTTGCTGGTATTTTGATTATAATTGTAGTAAATTTATAAATTAATCAAGTTTGATTTTTTCCTTTAAAAAAAGGAAAGAAATTAATCAGAAATGAAGTCTCTCACTTGAGAGATCATTTTTCCCTACCTATTAATTTCCCAAAAAAGAAAACTGAGCCTTAGGTGATAATTGTGATAACATTGTACTGTAGTGGAAGAGATAGGATCATAGGTTGTTGCCTTGACTGTAAGCCCAGTGCTCTTACTAACCTATCCCCATTAAAATAAGAATGTAAACTATAAATGTCACATGGTACTGGTTTGGAAATACCCCAGTACATTTTATGTTCAAAGTATAAATATACATAAGAGAATGCTAAGAAATTATACTGCATTTCTTCCCTTGATGTGTAAAGCAGTACTGAAAGTCTTTGAGGTTGTTTATTTGACAAGGAAACCATGTGGCCCTTAGTTTGTTCTAGCCTGTATTCATTGCACCATACTAAAGTATTTGAGCTGGGAAGATGTACAACTAAGAACCTCCTGCATTAGCTAATATTGAATCCCTATGTAGCTTTACTCCTCTTCTAACAGATTCTCTGTTTTTCTTTATATAACTCAGAGAAATTGGACCTCACCCCCGTGTTCTGAGATTGATTCTGGTATGGCTAAATAAAATATAATAGTACCTTCGTTTTTGAACTCAGTTCTCTCCCTGATTCTGGTGGCAGACTGATCTGGATGAGTTGGAATCAGATTTCCCATAAGGTCATCATTGAACCTAACCATTGAATTTGATTTGGTTCTGTTTAGTTTGTCTTGAACCAGAATCATTTAAAAAAAAAAAAAATGAAGTTTGTGAACCGAGACACCACTGCATTTTCCTTTGTTGATGACACATTCAAGGATAGCAGATCACAATCTCCAGCCATTCCTGTCATCTTGCATCTAGTCTGTGGTTGAAGCCACACATAGGAGGGTAGATTCCCCAAGGAGTCAGAATTTTTGAAGCTCCAACATGCAGTATTTATAGGCTGTTCTTCCTGTGGATTTCTAGTTATATGAGTTACTTTTTTTACATTTCCTTGTTGTTCAAGCCAGTTAGACTTTGAAATTTTCTGTTAACTTCCAGATGAGAAGTGTTTTATCTAATATATCTCCTAAGTCTTGATACTATTTGTCTCTTCGTGTTTTTTAACTTTGGTTTTAGAAACTAAATGGATATGAATTCAGAAAGAGAAGATGCTCACAGATGGGAAACTAATAGTATCTTTTAAGAGATAAAAGTCTTAAACTTAGAGAATCATAAAATCTTGCCTTATAAGGCATTATAAACCACATTGTGATTTACTCTTTCATCATTCTGGCCCCACTGAATTTATTTCTTTTAGTAACAGTCTCCTAAAGCCAGTGGATTCTTTTCACCCCTAGTCTTCTATATTACTCACTTTTTATATGTGTGACAAAATATTCGACACCTAGAGCTTAAAGGAGGAAAGGCTTATTTTGGGCCACAATTTTAGGAGTCTTGGTCTCTGTGTGGTTGGTTAGCAGCAACCGGAACAGCAGGTTGGGCAGGCATGATGGGGGAAAGCTGCTCCTCCACCGCAGTCGGAAGCAGAATTCACCTTCCAGACTGAGAAGACTAGAAGGTAAAGGGAACGGGAAGATGTTCCCTCAGAGTCTCACATGCTCCTCTGTGGGGCTTTTGCTAGGTGACCAGATCGTGCGTGTAGGAGATAGGATTATGGGTTGTGATAACTGGATTAGTCTATTGACTGTGTTAGCATAGTTGTAGTTGTGGATAATGGGAAGGCCAGCGTAGGTGTGTAGAGCACCAACCAGTAGGCTTGTAACCTGAATGAAATAAGGGAAAGAAAGGCTTCTGATGGCTGTCTCCTGTCTGCCACACTTCAGCCATGCCACCCTGCCTCCGAACCAGTCATTCTTCCTCAAATCTATACGGAAGTGCAGGAGACCCAAAATAGCCAATGAGTCCTAAGCAAAAGGGGTCTTTTTAGCTTTGGGCTAATTTCTTCACAGCTTCCATTTGTATTTTTCAAGAAATTAGGGAGTCCGTACTTGGAACCAGGTACTATTCTAGGTGTTAAAAATGTAGCAATGAGTGTTAAAAAGAATATTGAAGTCATAATGGTTTTAGAGAATAAAAATAGAATGATAAACAGTAAAAAAACTTCCTAAATTAGGAAAGCTTTTGTCCAAAGGAAACATTAAAGCTGAGATCTAAATGATAAGAAATAGCCAGCTTTACTAATGTCAGGATGTAGAACATTTCCAGGGACTAGCTCAGGCCGGTCTTCTAAAGTGGGTTTAAAGTGGGTTTTAACTTGCTTGAGAAAGTGAAGTGAGGGAGTTGAGTTCAGAGCTTAGTAGATGAGACTTCTGTGGGGAGAGTGAAAGGGGGGCTGTCTTTGTTACCTGCCTGTTGTGAAGACAAAACATTCAACTTGACACCCGCAGGTAAAAGAGGAAATGCTCAGTTTGTAGAGGTTTTAGTCTGCAGTCAGCTGGCTTAACGCGGGCCTGGTGGGAGACAAGGGGCTCATGGCTTGAAGCAAAAAGGAGGAGGGAGGGAGGAAGCCCCTTCCTGTCGAAGCCCCTTCCTGTCAACACCCTGAGTGGCTGTCTCCAGCCAGACTTCACCTCTCAAATCACATTTAATTATGAACTCATCAGTGTACTAATCCACAGATGAGTATCACACCGCCATAAACATTGAGCCCTTCCCCAAAGCTTACCCGTGAGCATGTGGGATTTTTGGGACATACAGATAAAAAGCAGAGCAGGGGCTTTTCTGCAGTCGAGTTGGAATTATCCTAGGGAAGGGCTCTCACTGATCCAGTGTAAGTTAATTTCCCTTCATAAGGCTAATTATTTTGACTAGGAATATATTTTATTTAGCTCGATTTGGTATAATTGCCTATGCCTATGGTTAGAAAGTTAGGGAAAAGATTTGCTTGGTAAAATTAAGAGACACTATTTACTTTATAGTACATTGTGGGGCAGGAGCTTTCCATTAAGTAATCCAGGAGTACTGAGGTAGGCTAGATCAAAGACAAGGGATGCAGAAAGGGTATATACGGTACACAAAAGTTTATTTTTGTCCATTTTCCCGAGGTTTTTATTTGCAAATAGATTTTGCCGTTTCCTTTTTCCTTACGAGTGGTCCTCTTTTCACCTGTGAATAGATCACCTTCTTTACCGGTAAATCAGGCCATCATCCAGAACACATAAATCTTATCTCCTTGGAGTTGAGCCATCCTCTTCCGCTCATACAACAAGACCAACACTACAAATTATCAAATTCCACAGATTTCAACCACCAAAACGCATAAATATTCCCACTTCTGAATGATTATGTACCTCATTTCTCAGAGTGCCATCACCCCACTCTTGAGTGTATTCTAGAATCTCTGCCTAGTACACTCTTCCCCTTCCTCTTACTAAGCCATCCTGAAAAGAATGTTTCAGAGATACGAATCAATGAACCTATAAACTTATTCTAAGAAAGTGTTCCTTATTTCAGCTTCCAGAACCTCTTGGACCCAGACCAATGACTGTCTTAATGTAAGTGAAGGTTGGGCTTCTATCCTTGTTGGCCTTTTATCAAAGCTAAACTTTTCATTGTCTTCATTTTCATCTGAAATGCTCTTTAACTTCTTGTATTGTTTTAGTATTACACAGTAGGACCGGGTGGGTGGTAAGAGGTAGGAAGTGAATATAGAAATTTTAGTGCGTCCTGTGGACACATTGATTCCATTGCCTGAATAGCCATTCATGTATGAAAAATATATGTAATTTGGGGTGATTCTGTACTGTTTTATTAGCCAAGGAAATTGACCAGTGTATTGTAGATGTGCTTCTGTCTTCATAATTGGGAAAACTTTTAGTGTTTCATCCTTCATGTATTCTGGGTAAGAAAGTTTTGTGGGCATAATTTTACTTACTGACTTTTGATAGTATTAAAAACTTGGGTTTAGTATGTTAGGGCTGCATGATTTGAATTCTGTAGGCCTGTCAATTATGGGCTAAATGATTACAAGATTTTAATGTTTCAGGAATGATGTATGTGATGCTGCCTGAAAATTCAATTTCTAGGGCCAGGGATTTAGCTCAGTGGTTCCGGCGCCTGTCTTGCAATCACAAGGGCTGGGGTTTCATCCCCTGGTTAACCTCATATAATGCTGGGCATGGAGACTCATGCCCAGCAGCAATCAGTACCACATGTCACAATGCTGGACGTGGTAGCTCACGCCTGTAATCCCAGCACTTGGGAGGCAGAGGCGGGAAGATTGCTGTGAGTTCGAGGCTGAGCTCGGGGCCAGCCTGAACTACAAAGTGAGACCCTGTCTCAAAAAAAAAAAAAAAAATCAATTTCTTACGGCACCTGGAATGTGTACCTCCAAAGAATTTAGTTGAGATTGTAACAAAAAAGTAAGGAAACAAATTTTATGTATATGGGGGGGTGGTAGGGTGGGTAGGGCTATGGGAAAAAATGAGAATTAAGTTGTGTCTTATACTGGTACAAATCCCCATTATGGAGTGCAATCACGATGTGTATATTTAATGTACCAATAAAGATTAAAAAAAAAAAGAATTTAGTGAGATATACAGTACTAAACTATATGATAATTATATTTGATAATGTGTTCTTTTGAAGAATTCATGCCATTATGTTGTCATTGTACAGTGCTAGAGTAGGGTTGATTCCCTGGTAAAGCAAGAACTGACACTGGAGAGCCTAGGTGAGCCTTTGTGTTTGAGTAATTTAGATGTTGGAATGTCATTTAGTAAGCACAAGATATATTAGAGTCTCTGTGGGATTCCTGAGAATTAGAAATCTATGATGCATTTCTCTGCCACCATTATAGACAGCTAAGTTAGGTGGAATGTTTATAGTCAGTCAGACAGAGCTGGCCCTCGGAGTCAGTGCAGAGGATGAGAACATATCCTAACTGTGGTTGAAGGTGCATCCATTCAAGACCAGGCTTTAGGGTAAGGACAGAATGACCAGGCCTACATGTTTCTCTGGAGGATAAGATGATTGGTATCACTTGGCCTAATACAGTCTAGATTGGGTGATCAAGACTTCTGTCATGCCTGGCCTGAATGAGGCCTTTGCAAGCAAACAGGCTGCTTGTAGAAACAGCAGGCTTTTCTCGGTAAACAGAACACATGGCCAGTAAAGAAAATTTAAGAGCATACAGTCTCTCTGGCCCTAAGAAGTCCAGTGATTGTCTGCATACCTTTGCTCACCATCGTTGAACCTTCAGTCATGAGCATTCCTTATGATTGTAGCACCTTCCCAAAACCCT